>JAVFBZ010006488.1:0-14396 GCA_032466195.1 Katharina tunicata
ATACAGACTGTTGCGGGAAAATCAAGAGGACCAGGCAGGCTAAAGTCAAACCCTTCTCCACAGGTAACTAGGCTCGACGCCGTTCCAAAGGCCCTTTTCAGGGCCACCCAATTCTACCGAAAAAGGTCTAAACATCTTTGCATTTTAAAAACTGTGTGATAGTCTATTTTAAAACTGTGTGAAGTTCATTCTGACTTCTTCTTTTTTTTATTCATTGTTTTACAATGATTTCTTTTTTTTCGTCCTTTAGTTTTCCCTTTATTTTTCCTTTATTTTCCCCTTTTTTTCATGTCTACATTTTAATTGTTTCATCGTCTTTTCTATTATTTCTTCCCCTCTTGTTTATAAAATTTCCCACCCCCTTTTATGTTGTGTCTTTTATTAAAAATAAAAAATAATAAAACCACCAGACCCCCCACAAACACACACCACACCAACGCTCCTCAAGAGCAGACGATCTGTGACGTCATCGTGACCTCTGTGACCTCTGTGACCTCACACACCACCTCTCACACACTTCGGCCATCTCCGGCCAACTCCCGCCCAACTCTCGCCACTACACAGCATGCAACGCGCGAGCAGACGAACAAAAACAAAATGGCCACCCCCTTCAAAAACAAAATGGCCGACAAAAACAAAATGACCGCCGAAAGCAAAATGGCCGCCAAAAACAAAATGGCCGCCCCCCACAACAACAACAACCACGTGACCACAACCCACCAATCAAATCAACACGCGCATGCGCAACACACCACTTCCGGTCTAGATCCCGTGGAGTTAACAGAGGTAACAAGCCGACAGCTCCGCTTGCTCCGCTTTCTTATGGAGCTACAACCCACAAAAGTCACTTTTTCCTATGCGCATTTTACGCCCCCAATGGACGAAACGCACTTCCTATACTACTAACTCTTATTCGAAATGTACAATGTTCTTCGGTTTAAAATTCTCCTAATCTGTGACAAATACCTCTGATCAGTCCCAGATTCGCTCATATTGAAGCAATAAATCGTCGACCGTCGCAGCAAAGTCAAACATGTCTACTCGTCTGCGTACGAGGGACCAAGGTTTTCCACAAATCATTCGAGACTAATTGAAGACAATCGGCAGCAAATTAGCCACAGACAATTGCCGACAATCGCCATATAGGCTTGGCTGTATATATTTTTAGATGTAGAGAAAGAAAATTTTGCTTGCCTCTACCGGGATTGGCGTTATATAGACATACCTTGTTGCCAGGGTGTGCGAGTCGTGTGTTCAATTCCCGCAACGGTGTCAACTTCAGGTTCAGGAGCCCCTCGACACAGGCATGACATTACATTTAATCAAGAGCCTTAAGTGAATGATAAAAACCACATTAAAATTGGGTTCCGAGGTAGACGTCTGATATTTGTATTTTCTTAATTCTATTGACCATAAGAATAACTTTGACTACAAGTTTCAGTTTGTAATATAGGCCATAATGATATAAATAACGGGTGATCAGATAAAGTATGAAGCGTTGTGGTGCCATCATTTATTTAAAGTATGCACATCACTGCTAAGTTTTGTATTTTCTTTTTTCAATTGCCGTATAATATATTGTTATATTCACACTAAACAGCGGAGACAAAGATGAATAAAGTTTAGTTTGCCCTGCTTCTATTCACGATCAGCGACAAAAGTCTAGAATGAATCACAGTCAATGGAAATGCACAAAAATATACGAGAGCAAGTCAAAAACAGGTTCCGACAAAAACACCTTTGAATGTTGTATTTAAATTCGCGAAGAAGTTTGACTTAACACGCAGTCATATCGTTCATGTATAATTATAGTATATAAAAATCGGGGCGTTAAAAGACCATGGACTGCTGATCTATGCACTTTGGTCAACACATTTGTCAACTTATACCTTAGTGGGAGAGCCGGGCAGCTGATCTTTTAAAAGGCTGTTTTGCGAGAAGACAGTTTTCAGACAGTAAGTTTGTTTACCAATACTTGGAGGAAAACGCGATGATTTTCTTAGTTATTTCTTAAATGACCGATATTTGATGGAATACGGTACATCGTATAAGCGATCCATTACTAGCGCAGACAGATCGAATGAATTTTAATTAACGATGACAACGCTGAATTACGCACAACTGGATGTGTGGTAGAATTCATTGTCAGGGTTTAATATTATCGGATAAATCGTTAAGGGTTTAGGTAAGTTGTAGTTAATAGGTGAGCTCTGTTTGATAAGGTACACACTGAAAAGGCAATAATTTTGGAAGATTCAATTATAACCAATCATTATCAATATATATAACATAATTTTTCCTCGCTTTCTCACAGGTTGTCCACACCATAATATCAAAGATGCCTCTCAGTTTACACCTGGTGGTACTATTCCTCACTGCTGTATTCCTTTGTGATTTAGTGACCACGGAAGACATTCCCTTGAAATGGTTTATACGTTTAGCAGGCTCGTTAAATTCTAGTCAGGCCTCTGTGTCATTTATTAATGGAACAGTCTACGCCAGACGACCAGGTTCAAAGTTACAGCTCCTGTTTCTGTACGAGGGTTATAACATCGCACACCAAATTCCCCAGCTTGATGGCAGCTACTGGAGCGAGACCAGAGAGATTGTTTTCTACCGGGATCCAGTGAGCAGGACCATTCTTCATGTCTGGGAAAATCCGTTTTCCTCTAAGCCAAATGAAGTGTTCCACGTTGCCAACGATCCTGTGAATTCAAAAGTGACAAACAGCAGACATATCCAAATCTTCAGATTCCCAAACGACGGACCATTGTGTGTACCTTTAGATTTCGTCCTCCAGTACCCTAATCCTCTGGACGTGAAACACTATCCTCGATTCTCTGCGGGTCCAATTTATCAGGCGGTGGAACTTTTTCAGTATCACGGTAATGCATCCCAGGTTACGTCGGACGCAGTTATATCCGCTCATCTAAGCGTCACCTGGTCGCGCAAGAGTCAATGGTTACCTTGGATGGAAATGGGTACAACACCCGGAGATCTTTACTTTGCAGCATTTTCCTGGAAATTAGTTAACGGTGTGAAAGATCTTCCAAAGGACATTTTAAATCTAGTGACGGAGAAGTTTCCCAAATTCCTCAAGCCTCCCACCACTTATGAAATCCCGAATGAATCGTCTTGGGTAACATTCAAGAAGATTATAGATGCTAGACGAGCTGCTGGTGAACCAGACATTAGGATTGCCCCCCAGAATGTGACCATGCTGAAGTCTTACTCAACCTTCGTCGATCATTATCTTCTAAACGCAATTCTATCTCAACCTTTTTCGGTTGTGTGGAACGGTTCCCTGTTCCCAGATATTCTAAACGTTACCGCATTTCCATTACTTACATTTACAGGAAGCGCAACGTGTCACGTGACTATTGTACGAGGGGGATATCTGGCGTCAGTTAAGGCTACTGGAGAATTTAGGGATGCAAACACAGGAAAGGTTTTAACGGAGTGGCTCAATCCCATTACAAAGAAAGTAGTGCATGTTCCGAAATTCTCATACAATGGCAATCGGGAAATACCAGAGGAGTCGGTTTACTCTTTGGATATCAAACCGAGCAAAGAAATAGGTCTAAGCATCGTCTCTTCAGACACTAACCGGTTAGTTTCAAAAGAAGACTGGGCGGCTGATTTCTTTCAACTGATCTTCAGGGAAGAAAATCCATCTGCTAAGAAGTTTTACGGAACCTGGATGAGGTACTCCAGCTGGTTAAATTGGATGGAAATGACCCATATTCCGGGATGTTTGATTTGTAGTTTGCACGTTTATCCGGGTTTGTAATGCAAGTGTTAATATAATGTCGTGTTTCTCCTATATGGACGTGTTATACAGTATTCCAACTATCGGCTTACTATAAATGTTTGAGTTTATTTGCAATAAAGTAAATACTAAATTGTATTTAAGGCCCCATAAATATTTATAAATTCACTGACCACTCGTTGTTATAATTGATGAGGAAAGAAAAGGCAAATTTCCACCCACCGCAAGTGGTTAACAATCTAATAAATGCATCATATTTGGGGATTCAAAGGAAGTCTGGATCTGCGTGTTTAAATGTGTACATAAAAAGCAAAGACTATACTTTACTTATATCTAACATGACTGAAAAATATTATATTCCCCCGAAGATGATTGTAAACTAGGCCAATCCGATCCGCTAACTTCCACAAAACCATGTGATAAGTTTGCTATACCTAGACACGTGACGCCGATAGCCATACTAAAACAAGCTCGTACCTTTCTTGTGATTAAGAAATATACCCATTTGTATAAAACGTTCGATTGATTCACTTCGGTGACGGTAGGAAGAATTATTTGATTCTCTATTTTAGAATGGTAGCTCACACATACGTGAACATTTTCAAACAAATTACATGATTGACCTGAACATACTTGATAATTGATGCCTCGTCGGAAGAAATTGATCGAATTATGTGTCATTTTCACTGGTAAAATTACTGTTCAAGGATTAATAGATTGGGTTTACATGTACTTACGGTTATTTCACTTATATGACGGTGCACCAGACTAACCGACTAATGGGTGAAGAAAACCACCCTAAGCGATGCTGGCAATATATATTGTTTGTTTGATTGCTGTTTAACGTAGTATTTCACCTATATGACGACTTATTAATTTGCGTTACCGGTTTATGGTGGAAGACCAGAAAGAAACCTCGTAAATACCACCCGGCAAACTGTGCAGCCACCGGAAAACTTCTGGCAACATATAATATGCCACAATACATTTGTAGGACGAAAAACAGGACACCACAACAAATCGGCTGCCTGATGTCATTAGCCATGTTGGCTCGGAGCACCAGGCATAGATAGGAGGCTCCCACCTAACCACCCACCCGCATGGCGACAAAGACCAACACATAAAACAGGACACCAGAAACAAATCAGATTACCTATGCCCCTTAGCTCACAGAGCACCAGGCCACAGGAATCCCCAATCCAACTAACCGCTATTCAAGAAAACAATTACTCAGAACAACCGAAACAAAAAATTGTTTGAGACATTAGTATAATTTGCCTGATTAAATACATCAAAGCACATTATATGTCAATTAAAATACCACACAATATCTTAAAAACATCACAAAATATAACTTTATCATGCAAATTTAATAGCTGTAATCCATTCACTCTTTCACACATAAGGAAAACTCTAATGGGGATTTAACACTAATGAGTGGATAATGATTAACAGAACTAACTTTAATACAGAGTAGGTCTATTTAGGAACATATCTAACTTGATTCAAATTGATATACGACTCCTTGTTTAAACACTATGCTAGGCTATAATCTGTATTACATATACAAGCATTTTCATATACAACTGTATTTTGAATATAGCACAATTTAAATCAAAATTAACAAATTTGGCTTCAATTCATAAAATTAAAGGATTATTTCTAAAGATGTACTGAGCTTGGTTCACATTAGTATCAGAATAAAAAATATATATATTTCAAAAAACACCATTTTCGTTTTAAACAACCTTTCATTATCACATACCTTTACCAACGTTTTTTTTATAAATAGTCGGATATTTTCAAAACCAAATCAAACATTAAAATTATCCATTTGAATTTTATCACTTAAATACTAAATTTGAACTCTATTTGATGAATGCACATTTGTTCAATGGATGGAAATTCACACAGCAACTCATTTATAAGGCCAATGTCATTAAAAAGCACTACTTTTGTTTGAAACAATAAGGTAGAACTGGTACCATAAATTGCACATTATTAAAAGCTATCAGACAATACATATGATGGATGTCATTGAGCAAAGATCACAGTTTACGATTGTATATCAATAATCCTGTAAAGGGCACTGTAGTTAGCCAAGTGTAATTCAGCTAGACTATATTTACAAACACTTCTCAATAACAAACAATTATAAACTGGTAAATTCCTCAGTTATTGTACACTAGACCTGTGTTAACAGTACTGCCAGGTCAATATTAAAATATATACAGTTTGTGTAGGTCACTCAGTACTTGGGATGCATACAGCTACACTAAATTGCACTGAAGGTATGACATTAAATATTGCAACAAAGAGTATGTCAAAATAAAATATTAAATAATGTTAAAGATGGGCAGGCAACAACAACACACTCATTTAGCAGCAGAGAAGGCACAGCATATGGCACTCAAGTAGAGGGTCATCAAGCAGAAATGGTGGGACTAGTACTGGAAGTGCGGACCCACTGGTAACGATTTTTAACAATTGGTCTGAAAAAGGTAGTGCCGCCATTGCTATTCACCTGCATGTTCTGGAAGAGAGCCGACTTGTAATTAGAGCTTACAGGGACTGTTTGTTTTTGAGGATTGTGGTAATGATATCGACTTGTAAACACCTGGGACTGGTGATATCGGTTCTGAGAGTTATGCTGCTGTTTGAGGTAGACACGTTTGTCACGAACGTCCTTCATGAAATAAGGTTGATGCTGGTCAGAGTAATCTTCAATCCACAAAGACCCATAGCTCTCCTTATCACTATCATAACAGCCTTTCTCTTGAAGTTCATTAGTTGGGGAATAACTCTTTGTCAGCACAGGTTTTTTACTCCCTCGACCTTTCAGAAATATCAGGTTTTTGTTTTCATCGTCAATATGTTTCTCCATCATACTGGCAATGTCCAAGGTCAGAGCGTTATTCTCTGTTCGTTCCTCTTTAAACCTTGCTACTAAACACTGGTTATGCTTCAACTCTCCCAACCTATATCATGGAACAGAAAATAGCTTTTACAGAAAGCAGATAGAAATTCCAAGACAGTACAAAAGTTTAAAAAAAAGGGTCTCTTAGCTGCCAAGGATCAAAATTTACAAATTATTGACATTTCTCTTGAAATTGTGGTGGACTGGTGGACCTGTTAAAATACGCAGAAATAACTTCTGCATCAAATCAGCTAAGTAGTTTTAGACAGAGATAGTATACATGTACGATAAAAGAAAGTTTGAACACAGAAGTCGTGTTGTGACTGTGGTACTATTGGTATAGTTGCGTGAAGAGCCCTCATTTGGAGTCATAACCGGAGATGCCTTTGGCCTCAATGGTTTTTACCTCGGACATTCAACAAATGACATTCAACAAAGGCCATTCTCTTCAGTTTAGACAAAGGCACTAGAGCCAAAAAACAAATTATGCTGTTAAAATAAACTATAACTGGTTCGATGGAGACCATGCTATTATACATTGGGAAAATCTCTTAGGAATTATTTCATTTAAGTAAACTTTGCTGCCTACGTTTCAGCTATATTTGCACACAGTATGTTCATTGATTGGTATTTATTGGTTAAACTGATTTCAGCTATATACTGTGGTGTGGCACACAGTCGATCTGGGAAAGGGTTAGTATTTAGAACAAACTTGAGTAAATGTCTACACATAAGTTAACATTTCAACGTTTTAGTTTCCCTAAGATTTATTGATGAAAACTGCCCTTT
Organism: Katharina tunicata; assembly: GCA_032466195.1. Classification (NCBI taxonomy): domain Eukaryota; kingdom Metazoa; phylum Mollusca; class Polyplacophora; order Chitonida; family Mopaliidae; genus Katharina; species Katharina tunicata. Next base: position 7,476 of record JAVFBZ010006488.1, read on the forward strand.
TTTATTTGTTTGATCTGGCAAACGAAGTTGCACCAATAGATAAAAGGACTTTTAGTGATAGGTAGACTAACAACTGGTCAAGTTTTGGTAAAGGTAAGACTTACCCACATGTGACCTCCGTAGGGTCAATCCATAGCTGGAGTTCTACAGGTACCCAAAGGTATTTCCACTCTAGAGCACTTTGATCGGCAGCATGCTTTAACACAGGGTCATGGTGGTGATTGTTTGTCAATCTAACACACCTGTAGGCTTGTCCTCTCAAAGGTTTCTCCGAGTACCAATGGTTCTTGTAACGTTCCACTAATATAGCTGATAAAAAGTCTGAAAATTCAGAGATCTTGTCCTTAGGAATATCATGAGTTTCCCTCATTACTCTTGTGAGGAAGACAATAGCAGCAGCAATTTCTTCTCTCATTTTGAAGAGGGAAGTGTGTCTCTTAAATAGTTCCTAATTCCAACAGGAGTTTTTGGTTTAACGTTCCTGTTAATTTTCAGCGCAATCGTTACCTGTAAAACAACAAACATTAAGTTTAATAAATTATAATAAAACTATTTGCAAACCATAAATGTTAATCAATAATGAAAAATACAAAATCAAGACATACATCTAAATGTACTTCAAATGAGCATTGGCAGGGTAGCATGTTTTCTATAGCTGAACAAAATAGTAAGGGTTTTATAACATTCCATATACTAGTCAAATTCATAACATTACCTTCACTATTTAAATCCAAGATAACACTATTCCAATTGTGACTTACACTGTACTCATTTTAGCAGAAATGGCATGTTACTCCTTTCAGGTCATTATATTGGTCATGTGGGAGTCCCTGGTGAGCCAATCAGACAGCTGTCCTACCCTTACTGTTAACAGGTTCATTGTCAAGGATTTACCCAAACAAAGACTACTTCAAAGCCAGTATAACAATCAGTCCACACACCATTACCCCCACCCCTACCCATGCCACCTCAAACTGTCACCTGCCCAGGTAACAATACCTTAAGCCAAAGGGTTATTTCAGAACCGACTATTGAAGCCATCACATGCCATCTGCCACTTACTTGAATCCAGATTTTGAGATCAAAGAATCTAGGGTACATACCACTCTTAAGTGGAGAATAAACTGTTATCACAGATATTTATATCACCAGCTGAGAAATGTGTACAACTGACAAAGACTTCAAACACTAATTCAAATAACAAGTTGACACTTAATTTAATAGTATTCAACAGTTAGACTTCAATGTGATGCTCAAGAAATTTCTGTCAAACAGACATGCTATTCTATTATATGGCTAATGTAACAAGACATGAAATGCAGAGAAAATAACTGACTGTTGCATTTTATTTTCTTCTAAAGCTAGACTTGTATGAAGCAAATTGTTTGACTTAATGTTGTACCATGAAAAGGCTGTTTTAATCCTGGCACTAGGCGAGGAATAAATGAAAATTACTACTCGAGTAGTTTATCTAACAAATATATCTAACAAATCCTTTGTTTTCAAGAGTTGGATACAAATTATCATATAATTTGGACATAAAAAATTGATAAACAGTTTTAAAATGTACAAGAACAGATTACTCTGGCTTTTGTTTTGTAGATTTTCAAATTTGTGTTGCTAATGTAACAAATTAAATGGGTGGATTGTCTGTAGAAAAGAAACCTTTTCATTTTTTCATACAGAAAGGATTCAAAGCATAGGACTAACATAATGAAAGTGGTATCTTTATTGGTTCCTTTCAATGGACTATATATTATAAATGCAGCCCATAAATTAGGCAGGTTTTTATCAAATATCTTACATTCCATAGAACACTGTCCCTTAAATCGATCACTTCAAGTAACAAAAGACATTAGCAAGTCCAATGTTAACCATTGGAATCAAAAGCAGGTCAACAATAAAATGATCCCAAATTATATTAGCACAATTACCATTATTTTTCAATGAACACAGCTCAGTTAAATGTCTCTCCATTGTTTTCATGTTTTACTCTGGGGCACATAATACTCATTTATAGAAATTTGGATTGCGACTAATTGGCCAGACCGTTTTGCGTTACATCCCTTGTTAGGCGTTCGACGTGAGCAAGTTTTCCTGAATAGGAATGAAGCACCAAATAAGACTCTAGAAGGAAGTTAGGTATAAAATAACACATAGGGAGCAGTGGGCCATAGTGAAGTTTATTGACCGATCAGTCACACAAAAATATAGCTTGTCTATGATCCGTACTTCTTTTACAGTGTGACATTGCAGCAGTTCTTACTTACTATGCAACCTGGCACTATATTATGATTTAAGTATTACTGGACATTTAAATAAAATTTCTTGTTTGTCTGATTGGTATTTTACACCGTACTTTAGGTTATTTCACTCATATTCAGGATTCCAGACAAATCAATTGAGGAAACCACCAAAATTAAAGCTGGGGTCACAGGAAACAACGATGCATAATTTACATGACAAAAACAAGACATGACAACAAATCAGCTTCCTGATGCCCCTTAGCTCAGAGAGAACCAGGCACAGGGGACTCCCATACAACCTCGCTAATAAAGCTTATAAAAATTTTAAGTCAATCAGGTACAGGAGATAATTATTATTACTCTTTTATGATTCGCAGACGGTCAAAGTACAAGTCAACGACATCATTAGAGTTCTCGATGGTAAATTGCATGCAAACAGAATGATTATACCATCTTTCACTGCACGATTTCTCACCTACAATTTCATTTATTTTATCAACAGACAAAAGAATTCAATTACAGAGGACTTAAAAGTGTAAATAAATGTTATGATCGTACATCTATATAACAGAACATTGATTAAAACACAAAACAATGGGTTACCACTATTATTATATAAAGAACGTTAGGCCTATACTTCAAATTAATCACTATTTTTTAATAAACAAAATGATTTGTGTATTATGTCAAGTGTTTGACTGAATTAATTTCACTTTAACTTTGCATCAATGTTTTGTTGTGTATCTTTATGAAGCTTCTTTGATGCAAAACATTGTGCCTCGTAAGTGTTTAACAGCTGTTTAATCCTTTTATAGTAAATAAATCTATTTCGTATCATTATTCAGTTAATTGTGAATTTGCACAAATTTTCTTTTATCAAATCCTACAGGACAATTAAGTTTTTTCTCTTGAACCCTAAGATATGCGAGATTGTGATTTATACGTAAAAAGAACCAATTAAACATAGATTTTTTTCAAGGCTGCGGTTTAAATAGCGTCTGCTAAACTAAAATAATGTAATTGTTGCCCGTCAGAAGCAGGAAAGCATATAGGTGAAACCAATGAGTTCACTTCGCTTGCAGTTCAAACACCATGGTGTGAATTTAATTTATCTCGCTTGTCAGTCGAAGAAAGAACACAAGCTGAAAACTCGCTTGGCGTGCCTTCGAGGGGGTCGCACAGGAAAGTCGGTCCATATTTCGCTTGCTTTGTTTACATTTTTTTTAAATCTGGTAATCTCTCAGCAAACGGCCTATTCAATGCTTCCACATGTAGCTCTTAAAGTCCCACAAACAATCAAGAGAAAATGTGTAAGTCGGTGAAAATGCAAAACTCACCAGCGTGCAAAACGGTCTGCTCTTCTTGATGGAGGCTGCTCTTCTCTCGTTCTTTGTCACCTGAGAGCGTGCTTGTTTGGAACCAGTCTCTGACCAAAATCACTGACCAATCAAAACACACCCCGAACACCTCGATTCTCTCCCCCTTAAATTAGCATCAAACCTTCTTAGGTGACAAATCAAATCTTTCCATACCACAAAGCATAAGGTTGGCCTATAGTAAATATGCGAGATGCCATATGGTCTATGGATTTATAACCAAGACGATATAATTCTATTTCAATAGCACAACTTTGTTGATAAAACGCCCACATGTCGATGGTAATATAATATATTAAAATTTGCCTACTTTTGACAGGCCCTATATAGGTTATCACATTGGCGATAAGTCCTCATTTGGACCTTAATCCATTTAGGTGACTCAGACCATAAGAAAATATAATTATATATGTAATATGTTACAAATGTTCGCTATGAAAAATGAGTTTTTATTTTATATTTTTATTTACACATTAATTGATTACATTGCATGTTCAAATGTACCCTGAAATTGTTTTTCATTTTCATATATCAATGATATTGTATATGTATGTTATTGCACAGCACAGCAAATAATAGCAATTACATAACTGTTGGGGTTTTAAGAACAGAACATATATAGTGGAAACAAGATGACAGAAATGAAAGAAAAAAAATTCAGTGCTTCTGGTACTTTTACTAAACATAGTTAATTAAACTTTCAAATGGTTCCCAGACTTTCATGAAATCATCATACTTATCGTTCTTGATGGCAATGTAGCCTATATTTGATATATTCGCATATAGACAGTTTTACTTCAAATCAGGACAAGTTCTTGTCTTGACATCTTTTAGTATAGATGTAGTATCGGGTAACTAACAGGATTACATTTTTATTGCATTGTAATAGTTCGATGTTTTTGACTTCCCAAATAATTTCCCAATTTTCCAAATAATTCATGTCTTCTAGTATGGAGACTTATTCCTAGTGATTGGTAGATCCACCTATTCAGGGTTTCCCATAGAGAGTAAACAATTTCACAATCAACAAATATATGTTCTATAGTTTCGTCTGCTGTGCGGCAAAAAGTACATCTTGCGTCACTTTTAATATTAATTTTAGTTAAATATTGATCTGTGGCTATTATGCGATGATTTATGCGCAACTGAAATTGGAATTTTCTATTTTTACTGCATTTAAAAGGCATCGTGTATATAGAGGGCCAATGATCTTTACATATATCGTGTAGATGGCCTTACACCCTTTATTTTCTTTTAATACGATTTTCATCTTCGATGGTAGACAAAGATCTATTTTATTAATATTCTTGGGTTTTCCCCTGAAATTTCATAAAGTTAATTTAATGCATAGTGATTGGACGAAAAACAATTTAGCTGACTGAAAGTAATACAACTATCCACTGATTCTGAAAAGCACTGAAGTATGATTCTAAGTGATATTAGTAACATCCTTTCGTTTTTTGATATTACGCTCGAAAATATATTTCTGAGTGAAGAGAAAAATTAACGGCGACCCAAAATGTAACCGTTACTAGCTAATGCTGCGTAGGTCTACTACATATAGACCATGAAAGACAGTGGTTCTTCTATATGGTTTCAAAAGCTACTATATAGGCCTACATAGAAACTTGAAACTTAACGCACTCAGAAACGAATGGATAATCAGCACTAAAACGTTTGTCTTTTGACATGTTTATATGAAAATGTAACCACGGACATCGTAGAACTAGACGTGTAACGGTAGTCTGACCGATAACTTCACATATATCGATCAGAAACTTTTTGCGGTCTGTTGCAATAAAAGGGGTATGTCTGGTAACTTCTATTTGTCATCGGGACAGCTGATTAATATATAACAAACAGTAGGCTATAATCGATACCGACATTAATATTGTAAAAAAAAAGAAAATCAAAACAAAGGACGTTATGTTTGTGAAGAGAATATATTTATCTTTATTAAAGATAATATATATAATACCATCATCAGTTAATCATGTACTCATGATGTGTTTCATTGTATGTGTTTAACTGATTATGTCGTAATAAAGCCGAAATAGATTATCAGAAGTCCATATTTATATATACCAACATGGCATTGTCACCTGGCTTGTATGTGTTGGATAGTAAATAAAATATGTTATTACAAATTTACCATTTTGCGTGTTTATTATGTTTGCGTTAGACACACAATTGAGAAAATTGAAAATAAAAATAAAAAAAATTAATTTGTCTCTACTTCATTATATTTTAGATATACACAGGTTCTGAAACCCTATATCTATAATTTAATGAGGTAGGGACAAATTGTTTTTTTATAAAACCGATTTAATTACTTTTTTTTTAATTTTTCTCGATTGTGTGTCTGTTGCAAACATAATATACACGCAAAATGGTAATTTTTTAATAACATTTTATTTACTATCCAACACATACAAGCCATGTGAATGTGCAACATCGGAGTTTCTATATTACTACTACTCGGTCAATTCTACCGGCTAAATCTTTTATGTGACACGGCCTTTTTTAATTGTTAAGCCGATTCTTGGTGGAATATAGTGGCACACACTATATCGACGAACGTAATGGTATTGGCGTGAATATTGTCCAACGCATCGAGTGTAACAATAAATAATACTAAACATATAACAAAAAAACTTTGTGTACTCTATTGTATCGTTCTCGCAGCTAAAGGCCTACTTTCGTTCATGCATGACAACGAGACGAACGGGTGGTATCATACTTTATAGCTATAGCCACATTGAGAATCAAAAGATGGGTGCTTATAAACGTAAGAAAACAAGACTGACCATACCGACTTCAGTTCAACACGCTTTTAGTCAATAAAACACGAAATGTAGAGCCCTGTGGAAACTTGAAAGACAAACTGGTTCTTCTTAAAATCCATTCCTTTCAAGCCTTAAAAGTTCATAACAAGAATCGGCCAATGGCCTTGAAATTGTAACTCTTTCGTTTGAAAGATCTAGGTTTAGGCATCCGCATGAAAGTCTTAGTGAGGGCCCTATACCAATACAAATATATGTTTTCCACATAGGCCTGATTTGAAATAAATGGTCCTTTTGCAAAATTAGCCATATTGAAGATGACGTGCTAAAAAATAAAAAAATATAAACTTTTGCTTTCCAACCTCTTTGTTTATTTTTGTCTCTCTCATTCAAGTTATTATTAAACCTGTATATAGTTCAAACCTGATTACATTAAACCATCTTTACATTAAGCCATGTAGCTTAATTTTGTTTGTAATTTATGATCACATTGTTACATATAGCTATTAAATTTGT
>JAVFBZ010006488.1:14496-24938 GCA_032466195.1 Katharina tunicata
ATCTTTACATTAAGCCATGTAGCTTAATTTTGTTTGTAATTTATGATCACATTGTTACATATAGCTATTAAATTTGTCAGACTGAATCTGTTAAATCGTTTAGGTAAACTGCATGTTATTTTCTTACATTTGCGATCAACTGATTCTATACAGAGAGAAGTAGGCCTCAATATAGATTTTTATGTTTGCTTGAGTGAGTGGCCTAGGTGATCATCATTTACTGCTGCCAATTCGGTGCTTGACACTTAGGGTCATGGGTTCGACTCACTCAAGGGCACCATACCGCTAAAGATTCTGAAACTAGAAACTGTTCGATCTAAGAGTGTTATCCCTGAAACACTACAGTAGCTATAACATGCACGTATACACCGTGTTCGCCATATGGACGAATGAAAGTACTCTCATTGCCATAGTCAACAAAGACAGTAGCTTACATTGGGCACCAAACAAGATGCCTCGGCTTATACCTTCTTACTCCGGGGGAACCAGGACACAGGAAGAAGCTGTGCAGATCATTAAAGTAGGCCTAGCGGGTACTTAATTACAGAGGCAAGTGGTTCGTGGGACATTCCGATTACCTGGTGCTGGAGGTATCAGGCATTTGCAGAGGCATGTTGTAATTGTTTTGTATTGTTTAAATTGTTGGCGGCTTTCGCAAAGCCGTAATATGATTGAAAAAGCTTATAGTAACATGTTAAATCCAATTCAAAGTAAGTTAGTAAGAGGTATTATTACATTATTGAATTTATCCTAAATGATGTTCTCAATTTGAAACGTGAAATTTTGGACACAAACATGCCACTGTCTTATAAAATGTCAACAAAAATAAACAATGACTTTTCAAACAAACTTTATTGAGACCAAACGATAGGTACTGTACATAAGACGGATCATATAAGTAAATGTATTAACACCAACAGTGTATCTCTGCCAAAAAACATTGGCATTATTCAGTCATCATGAAAACTACAAACAGCAATCAATTATTTTGATTCAGACTTTCAAATGTTCCAACGTTAGCCAATGAAAAAAGGATTAAATTTTTTTTTTTTAAACGAATTTTCCTCTTTCATTTAGAAATAGCATGTTTTTTTGTACTTAAAAGCTGCCAACGTACCAGTTCAAAATATAAGCATAAATAATAATGAACAAAATAATGAAACCAAACAAAGATACACTTGGATGCATTGTAATGTAAAATGTTGGTTTATTTTAAAATCATTGTCAGGAACTCTTGAGTGGTTTTAAAATAAACCACATTATGGCATCAGAACTTTGCTCTACCTTATTAAACTCATGCATGGGAATAATTCCTACCATGCAGATCTGCATTCTTTAATTTGTCAATCTAAACTCATGCAAAATACTTTTCTGAGAATCCATCTCAACCCAGATAATCCATACAAATTCTAAACAGGATGGTCATGAACATATTAAAACGAAACAAGTAAATTCGTTAATATGTAATACATCTAGAGAGAAAAAAAAAAAAAAAAAAGCATTAAAGATGAAATGATGTTAAAAATAACATGACCTTTAACAAAGAAATAGCATAAATCATGACAAAGAACATGAAATAGAATTACACATGATATATCATTGAAGTCAAAATGATATTTACATTGAATGACATTAACCTTGAAATGGCATTTACATTGAAATAATCTTAAACTATAAATAGTACTTAACTTGAAATAGATGTCATCATGCTTGAAATGTTCAATACAACCACAACTTCATTGACTACATATAAAATAATAAATATATTCTTCCAAACTCAAGCACCCCCCTCCCCCCCAACCCCCCATTTTTTAAATTTATTTTATCCACTGGTTTTTAATTTGAACAGTAAACCAGGTGTAGCACAAGTAATTTCACAAAGAACATAGACTAGAGCTGTGCTGTTGTATGTATACAGTTCAATCTGAGCCAATACATAAAATGCTTTAATCATTCTTATAGAATGAATTTATAACATAATGATAGATATAAATGCAAATGATGATTCTTTATTTCAGACTCAACGTCCATTGTCAGGGTTCAAATACAATTAATGGTACAAAGTCTTAATATGCTGGTATTTGTCATCATTTGACGAATAAACACTAGTTTTAACAAAAGTCAACTAAATTTCTTCCATTTGGTGCATCTTGATTTGTGTTACATACATCTTTGGAGGTTTTTCTCTGACATTTATGATAACGTATTCTGTTCAGACACGATGGATTGATTTTGTAGATATCGACCAAGAATCTGGACTGTAATTTCTGTAGATTTTGATTTGAGCATTAAGAAAAATTCTTATGCTTACAATAAAAAGTGTTTAGAATTTTGAAAAGGATTAACATTAACTATCATAGTGATTTTAAAGTATATACATACAAATATACATTATTAAATCAATTTAACAGTAATCTCAATGCAAGGCCATTCAACAAATTCTAAAACAAGGCCAGTAACAATTACATAATATATAGTGATTTATGAACAGGAAGAATGGTTTGAAACTCCAGAACAATAAATCAGATCATTATGGGAAAAACTTACATCCTGATGAATATCAATATGTACATAAATTAACATTATTTAAGACAAATTATATGAAATCAATATAATGGATAAGATTAAAGTGAAGTGATTAATGTAAACAGGACTTAAAAGAATAATTGTTGGAGTATCAATCATAAATTATCTTAATGAATAAGGAATAAGTTGCCCATGTAAATAAAGATTTAAAGAATGATAATCAGCCCTGTATAATTTATCTCCCCTGAACAGAAATCATAGGGGGCTTCATCATCTTTCTCATACTCCAAGCAAGAGTTGTTGTTCATTTCTCTCCCATGTTAGCCGATGGTAGAGAATGCATCTTTCTCAGTGATTGACGAGAGTTATCTCTCTTGTGTATTTATGATAAGGACATGAAATGAAATGAAGTGGTAAGTGTTCAAACAGGAAGCATTGATGAGCCGTCATAGAGTCTGTTGTCTGACCCAGTACTTGCAGACAGAATAAGCGAGTTTATTTTCCTCCAACCACACATATCTGAGTCCATTCTGAGACCAGAACAAATTTTACTACAGTTGCTGCCATCAAAGGTCTGAGTTTTCAACATGTTTCTCAGTTTGTCTTTACTAATGATGTTGACCATGCAGGCTACCAGGTTATAGTCCTTGGTCTCTATGGCATACATCAATGGTGTCTTGCCACTCTTCTTGTCCTGAAATAGTAAAACAGTCCATAAATTTTTCCCAAAATATTTTGTTTTCTGATTTTATAATGGTACATTCTGCACACAATGCTGATCATTTTCTGTCGGAAAATGCTGAAACATATGTAATAACATAATTCAGCCAAAGTTTTTTTCCAAAATGATAGCAAACAAAACACTACAGATAATTATGTTTTCGAGTATATTTTCATGGCGTTCCAAGAGTTGATGATTTAGTCAGCTCAGTGATTCTAACTCTTAATCAAGTGCTGTCTTTCATAAAATTAGGATCCAAATACAATGTATTTACCTGTACATTTGGGTCTGCCCCAGCTCTGATCAGCAGTTCCACAGTGGGTATACTATTAATCTCCTGGCCACCTCGAGACTTACGATGTTCTTCTATCGCACAATGAAGCGCTGTCAAACCTGAAATTTGTACAATAACACTACTTATGTTACATCACTCCCAAATAATAGAAACAAACTTAACACAATGTCATCAATCAAGGCAATACAGGAAAACCCTTATTTTATGTAACTTTTCCACCCAACTCAATAGATTCTGTGCTAAGGAAGATGAAATTTCACTGGGAAAATGTCAACCATGAGGTTCAAAATGATTTAATTTTCTGTATATATTTGTATAAGAGATGAGATACTTTTTGCTCATAGTTTTAAACTTAAGTATGGCGTAAAACCCCTGCCGGCAAAGTTTTTAAGGCTTTGATGACTAATTTATTAATATCATTTATAGTATTTATTATTTATTTGCTTAAGTTTAATATCAAAGAGGCGGTTGTCGGGTGGGAGCCTCCTGGGCCATGGGGCTCAATGAACTAAAGGGCATATTGCTTAATTGATTGGAGTTTTACGCCATGCTCAAGGGTATTTCACTTATATGCTGTATTCCAACAGTAGCTAAAGGACATAAGAAAGCCTATCGTTGTAGTGTTCTGTTAATGTCTTCTGTGTTGTCGGTGTCATTTAGGGTGGTTTCCTTATATGAGTGAAACAATCTTAAGCGCTGGGTAAAACTCCAAGCATTAATATCAAGGATGTTAAGACACTCAATTATATTATTTGCATACCTTATTTATCTATTTATTTATATTAATGTATAAGCCAGTAGTTCCATAGTATATATATTCTGCTGGCCTTTTACTCTTTGTATATGTTAAACTGATGATTGCATATAATAAAGCCAAAATAGATTATCTATACCAACATGACATCCTTGTTTGGAGTTTCTCTTTATATTAATGCATTTTTTAAGGCTATACATTACCTTCAGAGTTTGCCAGATTGAGAACGATGTCATTGGCTTTTAGTAGTTCCTGTAGTGTTGCCAGGAAGAGCTGCCCTCCCTGAGCCGCACAGTGAATGGCTGCCTTCACTTCCTTCCTCAATCCATTGTAATACTTACACTGAAAAAAATAACCAGGTGGCCATGAATGAACAAATGAGGAGAAGTTTATACACAATTCATATAATAAATATATTTGCATCTAAAAGAGGTCACTAATCTCAAGCCATTTCAAAACAATTAAAAAAATGTGAATACAAAAAGAATTACAAAAGTTATCTATGGACACTTACTTTTCCTCGATTACAGTTTTGGCCAAACACAAAATTAAGGTATTTCCATCACAAGATATTATCCCAGTCTACTGGGTGAACAAAGGAGAGACTGGCTAGAGTTTTACACCATCTTCTGTGGTATTTCAACTTAGCTATGGTGTGAAAGGTTTAGAATTCGTACCGACAGACACATGATATAGAAAAAGAGAATGCAGAACTTCAGTTCCAGAACTACAAAAATGTGAGACCTTCACTCCATTTAGCAAAATGCCCAACCTCAACAGTTACAGATGTATAGTTTAACTATTTTTACATAAATAAATTCCGCACTTTGCTTAAGAATTGGGATAAAACATGTTAACGATATGGCCTGTAAGTTAAAAACCTGATGAAACAGATTTCACAAGATTCATTCCAGTTCCGGGTACATCCTACTTCTTTTTATAGACATAACATCACACTGGAAGTTAAAAATATGACATCTGTCCCATCCTCTCCTTTAAATGAACCCAGAGCACAAGAAAAAGCAATCTAATAGAGCACAATCTAAAACGTACCGAACGAGTTTCAAGGATGTACCTGGTACGGTAGTCAAAGAGAAGCCAACGAGACTTAGATAGCCTTTACTCAAGACAATCGCAACACAATGAGTGTCAACTGATGTTGTCCAACAGTATCAGAGTCTTGTTGGTATAGTTAATAGATTCTGACTTCACTGAGTCAATATGGAACCAATGGCTTTTGAAATAGTCACCATTATAGAAGTGTATCCCATACAAAGAACAAGAGGTAATGTATGTAATAATGATAGTGCTCACTCACCTCAGCTAATGAATTGGGGTCAGCTCCACACTGTACAAGTTCTCTCACCATCAAAGGTTGGTTGTCAGCTACAGCCATGTAAAATGGAGTCTGTCAAAGAAATACAATAAACATTACAAACCAGGACTGTTAAAAACATTGTTGACTCATTGAAACATTAACAAATAATTAGCAAATAATTTAAAAGTAACAAAGTCATTTTGTCATAAGTTATAAGTATATACTAGTTACAATGACAATTAGGCTACATCTTTTTGTACCATTCTAGCACTGCTAAAGTATTAACAATTTAAAATCTTCATTTAAAGCTCTTTAAAATAGCTTGATTGATTTACCTGTCGTTTTTTGTTGGGCATGTCAATCAGCTTCTTGATAAGCCCCTCTCTAACCAGTCGTTCTAGAATAGCTTTGACAAGGTAAGGGTCAGTTCGACAGATGGCCACATGTAGGTACCTATGTAGATCAGAAAGATAACTCCTCAATATTTCATTTTAAACAATCTTTTATGCTGTATTTGATTGATGTTTATACCATAGTACATGCCATACTATAAGTGCTTTGTTGTGATAATTGACAGTTTTTTGCAGAAAAGATTATCCCATATGTGCCACACAAGGACTTATTTTTGTTATTCAGGTCATCAGGTGACACATACATTTCAAATAATGACAAAATTGCCAAGAACAGGTCAAAGTGAAGATACTCTGTTCATGTTAAAGTCACATACACACCCAAAATTAGGATTTTTCAACAAATTCTAAGTGCTTCGATTTGAACAAGTTTTGAAGTTTGTTCATAGATTAAAATAGTTACTTTGAACATGTTGAAATAAAAATATCCAAACAGGTGCAAGGCTTGTACAAGCTAGGGGAAATCATGCCAAATGCCCAAGTCAGCATTTTGAATCAAGTAAGGAGCATGGCTAATAACTTGGAGTAACTAACATTGTAAATCAAAGTTTGGCCCAGATTAGACACCAAATTAGTACATCCTCAATTGGGCACAACCTTTAGTATTTTAGTTATTGTAAAACTTTCCTTTAACCACAACTCTGCATTTTCGAATTTGCAAATGGCCTCTAACTTTTACTTCTTGAGGAAAATGTCTTTAATTCATGTGATTCTGTGAAAAACAAAATCAATATATTTTGGGTGTGTATGTCACTTTAAGGAGGTTCTTCCTTCCTGTTACGGGAAAAGAAATTTGAAACCTAAATAGAGAAGAAGATGGGCTGTTTTGATAGACTTACGTATCGCCTTCTTGATCCTGGTAGTAAAGGTCGCTTGTTTTCATGGCAGCCACGTATCGTCTAGCTAGGTTCAGTTTGTTTGGTCCATCTGTACGAGGGACACCTTGAGGGTTCACAGGGGCAGATCCAGGCTGAGGGGGTGTTGGTTGTACCATTTGAGCTAAAAGGAACATGTTAACATATCTTATTAATATGGTACAATTTTCATGTCAGATTCTTATCTAGCTACAGTACAACCTGAGTTTGGCCAACACTCTTCAGAGCGTATGCATATTGAGAGGACAGAACTGGTCAAACAATCTTTCTACAGAGTTAACACTTAAAGTGACCCACATTGTACTGGTTGTGTTAGTGTCTCTGCTCTGCTTGCTGGTGAAATACACCACAATGATGTTTGTGAAATACCCTTGAGCACAGCATTAAACATCAATCAATCTATCAACTATTCTGGGGAACTTCAAACAAATACATGCGGTTAACTACTGGTCAATGAATCTTCAACGGACATCATGGGTAGTAGTGTAAAATCAATTTATTATTATTATTCAATTCTGATTTAATACCAATGACATCATTCCAGATTAAACTTCTACAAGGTCATATCATGTGGTTCAACATTTTATCCAGAGGTTTCATGAAAGTGTGGCCAGACTTTATTTTGTTTGTACATTTTTATCACAATTAATGGCATACTCCAGTTTCACATATTTGATATTCAGGTGTCCTATAATTCCCAATCATGATAATCTGTTTATGCGACGATTACAATTTTCTCTGGCCAAAGAAATCCACAAATATCAAACCATAAATTGCCACAACTACATGTGGAGACATGCTTTCAACAGTTTCATTCAGTATCTTAAAGCAGTTAAAGATTAAAACGAAACAAAAAAAATTACAAATTAATAAAACGGTCACAGAAGTAGTCTTACCTTGTCGCTGTCCACAGTTGACCATTTGTTGATGCTGTTGTTGTTGGAGTTGCTGTAGATGACCATTGACCATCATTGGTGTATTAACAGGTGCCATGCTAGTTGGAGTTGATGCCAAAGGTTTCTGAGGGGATGGATTGAGCACCTGGCAAGCGACCCCATTAGCCACTACTGAAGCTGATGCCGGAGCGGCTTGGGTCTTGATTGGTGGGCTCGTCACAGTACTGGTCTTGTTAGAGGATGACGTAGAGATACTGCTGGTCTTATTTCCAGGCATTATGTTAGGCATTTTAGGAAGAATTGGTCTTGGTTTTGTTGGTCCTCCTTTCTTTGAGGTCACAATTGGTGGCGGCTGTCGTACCACAATGATTGGACCAGAAGTAGAGGTATTGAGCATCCCCGGGTTCAAGGGAACCCACACAATGTTCTGGCCTCCATTCATTATAGGTTGTCCTACTACTGGGACTTTCCCTGGTTGTCCAAACCTGACTATCTGAGGTTGTGCAGCAGACACAGCGCATGGCACTCCTGCTGTTGACACTGACTGTAAAATAACTGGAGTCATGTTTTTTGTCATAGGGATAACAGGGGTCATGGTTTTACTAACTGGAACTGTTGCTTTAGAGACTGCGACTTTGGCATCAGCAGTTATATCTTGCTTGACACTTTGTGTGTAGTTAGGGAGAGTTGCTGGCATTGATACATTACAGATCTTAGACTCTTTTTCCATCTTAATGTTTCGAACTTTACTTGATTCCTGTTGCTGACATCTCAGCTCATCATCAATCAATTCGTAAATATCCCGTAGATTGTCCAAGTTTTTATCAATGTACTGACTAGGAGGCATGGATTCTGACACGGGAGACTTGGGTATGGGCTTATTCAGTTCTGAAATGATGGTGTCAGCTGGCGATTGGGGCATGTGTAATGGGGGACTGGGTGTTGGGGTGTCTACATACATCATATTAGCAGGGCTGGTGACTGCCATCTGACTAGCTGGACTGGCCATATCTCTGTAACTGGCTGGACTGTCACCTGACATGACTCCACTGTCGACGGATTGTGGTGAGCCTATGTTTGAATATGGAGAGTACTGAGATGTGTACTGAGATGCATTTGTCTGGCCTACAGACTGAGGTGATGGTAATGACTCTTGAGAAATGACACTATCTGGAGAGTAAGGACTTGTTATGGACATTCTACTGACTTCGCTGTCATAACCACTCTCCTCTCCAGAGAGATTACGCTTGGGTTTCTGTATACCGTTCATTTGGAAATGCATGATCTGTTCATCAGTCTCAAATTCTACAGGATCAAGCATTTCCAAAATGGCATCAGGGTCCCAGGCAGACTCCTCTGATGATGGATTAAAAGTTGTTGGCTGAGAGATGTTGTTTGTTGAGGCCACAGTCACCGTGCCTCCTGACATGGCGTTACGATGAGTGTTAGCCATCATATAACCTGTGTAATTTGAATTCTGGCTGCCGCTGATGTTATTTGAGTTATGCCTGTAAGCTTGAGCTCTTGGTCTCTGCATGCCTTGCTGGGCAATGTATACTTGGTTCATAGTAGGCTGGGTCATGGCCTGCATAGGCTGCTGCTGATAACCTTGTGCCATGGGGTCGATGTAGGAGTAATCTCCGTTCTCTACTGGGTCAATATTTCTGGAATACTTAAAGGGGTTGACCTCGTCCTCAAATCCCCTTTTTCCTGATTGAGCCTTTATTCTGTTATCTGCCTGGACAACTGACCAGTCCTGTTTTCCATACATCAAGTGATTATAGGCTGTAGCTTTCCCCCCATCAGGACCTCGAGGCAGTAGTTGGGGGCTCTTACGTCCATCTTTACTCCCTTCTTTTACTGACAGTTCTGAGAGTATGTTTGCAGCCGACTGTACTGAATCATCTTTCTTCTCACCTTTCACTTTCATTTTCATGACTTGTGTGGTAAGTTCTTCAACAGCAGAATCCTTTTGGCTTTTCTTAGTTTCCTGGCTTGAGTTCTCGTTAGTGGCTTTCTTCTCCTCCTCCTCATTGGAGTCATTATCGCTACAAGAGTCTTCATCCTCATGGTTATTCACTGTGACCTTAGGCTCAGTCTTCACCTTCAATACTCCCTTCTTCATCTTCTCACAACTATCACCTCCTAAACAAACAAGAAAGCAAGGTTCATCAGTAAAAACAATCTTCGTTCAGGAAGAGGTTTAACAATGTTTTACAGAGCGATAAGTGGGACTGTTTAAAATTTTATATATTTCTAAAGATACATGTAAGCTGCTCTGACCCAGATATATTTCAAGCCTCTGATTACATGCTGTGGCCTATGTTTGCACTTTAAAGTGCCAGCAAACTTAAATAAATGAATGAAGACCGCCTACTAGGGACCTCCTTGACCTGAGGCTGGTTTGTGCAATCTCAGGATACACAAAGGCTTGTATTTAGTTTGTTTGTTTCAATTTGAACAAATTAGTTTATAAGCTTATTAGTTAGCTAAGTGACTTTAAATGATGCATTTGATAATTTAACAACAGAAGTTTTTTTTAATATGTAAATTTTGTGTTAATCTTGAGAATTTATTCCCTATTTCTATCTCCATCTTAAAAAGTAAATTCAAGAAATTACTGATTTCACCCAGAAACTACAGGAAT
>JAVFBZ010006500.1:0-12277 GCA_032466195.1 Katharina tunicata
GATTTGTTCTTCTTGTACGCTATGATAGCTCTCTGCTGCAGAGGCTTAACCATTTTAGGTACAAGGTTTTGATATTCCTGTAATATATATATATATATATTTATATCAACTGAATGTACACATCATAATTTACAAATTTTATTTAAAGCACGGTTCTGTCTCCCTTGGTTACATCTTCATTTTCGGAAGGGATTTACGAGTCATCTGGGCACCGGTACCTTTGTATTGCAACATTTGATATTGCAGTCGATGCTGAAAGACATCATAATGTTACCGCTACATGCTTCAACGTCACTATTAATAGTCATGAGGAACACAACCTGGACTTAGAAGAATTTGATATATTTGGTCAGCAATGTGTATGTATCACTTTACAAATTAGTAAGAATTATCTACAACTGGGCAAGAATAGCTAGTAGTTCGTTTTAGGCGCAGAAAATATGTTTTTAGAGAACACCAAAAAATATCAAAAAGCTTGATTTAAAGAACCCGACATCTTGAATATAATGTAATGTTTACTCGAGAGCTTTAAAGATCATAGCTCTAACTAAACAGAGGTGGGTTGTTCTTCAAACCCTCTACAGTACTGATGTTCAATGTCTTTTACTCTTTACGTGCATCAGTATGTACTTAATGCATCAAAGAAAGATTATTCCACGATAATGATATGGGGTGTGGATACGTCATTGTTCAACTGGTCAATGCCCTTAATTCATGCACTGTAAGATACATCCCAACAGGCTCCCTGTCAAACACCCATATACTAGGATTAGTTAATTAACCTAATATCGATCCATCCATTCATCAGAGATTGTTCCTGTGTAAGCATTAGCTTGAATTGATGCTAAACATAATTTGATACCAACACATTTAAAATTTATGAGCGACTGCAAAAAGAAATGTACAGTAATGTTTTGTTACTTGAAACTGTTAGATACCATTTGAAGTCAGCAGATATTTCATGATGTAAACTGCTTAGTACTGATTTAAACTTAAAGATGTGATCTATGATCAGCTTAGAGCTTCTACTTATATCACGTTAAACAGCGTTTAAAACTTACACCATGAACTATTTTGTTTCGCCCCAAGGCAATGAGTGTCACAACCAAGAAAAAGTCAGAATTAGACAAACTTTAAGACAAACACTGCATATCTAAAGCTTTAATTATTTGTCTCATTATGACGGTTGACATGCGTTAGATTATTATTTATCTTTCAATTCAATAAATCGTTATGAAATGTCGTAATATTTTTATGTTTTGTTGTTCAAAACAAGTTAACCAGCTTTTTATTCTGGTATTTTAGATATCGACTGTTAAAATAACTTAAAGTGGCTTCATTTACCGAACCCTGCATGACTTGAGATAAGAGTTGTTGACATTACTTAAGAATATTGAAAACTGTCCCTGAGGAGTTGAGCAAAAATGGCGACCGGGTACACTATTGATGAAATACAATTATATAAGGTCGTGGAGGTGGTCTCCTGAGATCTTAATCCAAGCGGAATGACCTTGGCAGTTATTCTGAGTAACCCAAAACAGCTCACATATTTGAAAGCCTGTCGTTAGGTTTCAACTTCATTTATTATATAATTATTCTGTTGGGAAATGTCGAGCATGATTGATCATATATTGTTCTTCGGGGCAGTTACTTCCATGTATTTGCGTGAATAGAAAACTTGCCTACAAAAAATGTGTTATATCAAATGATCATAATAGCAACGCAAACCAAGTCATAGTTGTTGTTTTTTTAATCAGCTCCGGTCTGCAGAGACAGTTTTCTATCTGTACACATCAATGCTCTGTAAGATTCCACGACGTTCGGGAAAGTTGATAATTGCAAGCCATCAATTCAACTTCATCAGATCTTACTGCAACTGTATAGTTCTCTAGTTTAAGTGGCATTTAGAAGCTGGGTACGCAACAAAAACATGACTAAGATGGATTTTTAACTTCTGGGTGCTAAGCGTCGTTTCGGTCTAGATGCTAAGACCGTCTTTATACTCCGTCAATCAGCTTAAAAACGGTCTTAGCATCTACGCCGAAACTTAATTAATATACCTAGAAGTTGAAAATCCATCTTAGTCATGTTTTTGTTAGATCTTTCTCATAATCATTTCAGTATGTATTTTACGAAAGCTTAGACTTTCGGCAATTGTTATTAATCGGTTTTTGGCACGATATCCGAATTTCGCCCTTCATAAAAATCCGTACACCCTTTGAAAAATGTCAATAACCAATAATATCATGACAAACCCATCCTTTAAATCTCTTTTTTGAGTTATCACGACTGGTCTGTCATTTTCGTTTTCATCTTGGCTTATCTTCTGGTTTACAGAAATGTATACACTATATAGATCGAAAAGCACTTTAAGGTCCTCGTTTTGTGCTTTTTAGAAGCCAGTTCCTATTCAGGAGTTAATTGTTAATATGTGCCAGAGATATGTGTATATATTATTCAAGAAATGCATTGCATGAAATAAAATTATTATTGCAATGGTTATGTTACACTAGCTAAACTAAGACAAATATGGTTGTAAACCGTACATGTATGATGTTGCAATGACTGCAATGTGCCAAGAAAGCCATACTTTTTAACAATAAACACAACAGGCATTTCCTTGGGTATATTGCAGGTAATTCAGGTAATTAAATTTCAATAATAATTCATCAATACAAGTGCATCGCGGTTTGATATGTTAGGTTGTTAGTATTATTTCTCTGTAAGCCATTAATTAGTTCTATTTTCTATCAGGGATAAAACAACCAGCTTGTGGTTTTATTCCCTCCGATGTAAACGTTCTAATAGCGTGGTAATTATGAGGTGTTCTATATTTTATACAAAACAGAAAAAGATGTCTACATAGTACCCCTTAATTGGGCTTAAGGTCTTGGCCAGGGCAATCCCCCTATTACTTTTCATTATGACTTTATATTATATGAGTGTCGTGAAATCATTATGAGCATAACTTAAATGGTTTACACTATGTATAATATCTAACACGACTAAATAAGTAAGGATTAGCAACACATCGTCGATATACTACTTCTTGAAAAACTATCCATTGATCCACACCAAAAATGACGACAAGGATATGTAATGGGGATAGCATAAAATGAACATAAGTAAGTAAAGAAAAAAATAAGTTTGGTGAAAAGATGAAAACGTGCTATTATACGGAGGGTGAAATGGAGATTTCCTGACACAAATCAGGTAACATCGACTGAAACGAATATAAAACCAGCAGACATCCAGCATCCTTGTCTACAGTTTTGCTCTGCGTTTGTCGGCCAATAATTGTACTGCTTTAAATATACTGGCAGGCATCTGACAAAGCAATACTTTTTAACAATAAAAGTGACATTATTCACCCTTCATTGAATTAGATGTCATTATTTCATTAAGTCTGGATAGATACTTGTCCTTTTGTCCTGTGTTTATTTCGTTGCTTATATCCTGATTATTATATTCCCATTAAAGCTCTTCGTCATGCATCCATAGACTTTGACTAGTTCGCCAATCAACTGTCCTTCCGCCTATTCCCGAGATGAATTTTACAATTTATTAAATAATTGATTTTAAAATAATGAATTATCAACACATTAAAAATGAATCAACTAGTAGAAAGAATGTTGTGTGTTGGAACTAATTGGTTGGACATCATGTGACTGCTCAGTATTGCCTCGAAGTCCAGAGTGTGATTTCTGGTGAGGTGACATGTGCTAAAGTTAAGATGCACCAATTCACTGAAATACCTCGAAAGGTATTTACATTATGATGTATCTTTTCCGCCCGAAGGTGTCATAACAGACATATGTGACACCTCCTTCAGTACAAAAATAGAAGGGTAAAACCAGACACTGGACAAAGTCGCCTGATCTGGATTCTGATTATATCGTAAATACTATTACTGATTAAATTCATTAATGCTGAACTAATGTCTGACTCCAGTACTGATTATAACCAGCTATGTCTGTGTTTAATTCAATATGGTTCGGAATGCCAAATCACTAGGTATTGATTACTGCTAAGGTAATAAGGATGTAATTATTACACTTGTCCGTAAAAGAAATATTAACAAGTACTTTCTGTTGTCAAGCCGTATTTTATTTTAGATTGACATGCAAGCCTCTACTCGTGTATTTGAATAAAGCAGACAAATTAATCCTGAGCCGTTACGCACACAGCATATTAACGATACGCATGCTTAAAGACCGTTGCGTAATTAGTGAAAAAATCGTTGTAACGGCCAAAGCCTTTAATAACATAACACAGCCAAATAATTACCACACATTTCACTTTCAAGGTGACCATTAGTAACTTCTTTCGTTATTTTTGTAATATACAGTTAAATCTATGTATTTAATCTTTGATGTTTGAGACAGAAAAAAACAACAGAAATCCTGTCGCATTTCATTTTTATGAGCTGATTCGTTGTATACACCGATCGTTATTATAATGACAATACACGTTTGTCTGTTAGTTAGAGTTTCGTTGACGCAGAGGCGCCTTAATATCAGTTTAAAAAACACCATTATCTGTGTCTGGGTAGTTATTAAATATACAGGTTGACTTGACTATATAAGAGATTTGCTGATATATTCAACAACATCTGATACACATGTTCATTCGTAACTGGTCATGAACATTGTGTGTACAAGGTTGTCTTCCATTGTTGCCTGTTTGGTTATTCGCTACAATCACTTCAAAGATATCCCTTACCAACGTTTCTGTAAAGTGGAGACATATCATTGTGTAAATTGTTGTAAACTACATTAAGATACAACGGACTGTATCACGGTCCGTCTCACGAATGTGTTATCACAAAGGCCATTTTAGGTGATCGTGACCGGATCACACATGGTCTCGGAGATTTAATTGGCCAATATCAATCTTAATCCATGCCCGAAAGGGTATTATCTCACTTCAGAACACGGAACCACCTGTACCAAACCAGCGACAGCATTGTTACCAAAGTTATTAAACGTACGCCATTTTCCATTAAATGAGTAGGTTTAGTTAACAATACCCAAAGGAATATTATAATCGATGCACAATCGTCCACAAAGCAGTCGTGCCACGTTTCATGCCGATCTGATTAAAATTGGCAAAGCGCCCTCCGCTTCCATTCCACCAAGAACAACAAGAAGAACAAGAATAACAATATAACGGTTGTAAAAGTAAGGTATATAAGCGAAGTTTCGGGTGACTGTTGATATTGTTGAGTTAACGAGTTGTTTGTCCAGGTTTTCCGCCCAACACTGACAATGCAGATAAAACAGTTGAATAAGGCGTTGAACGCCAATCAATTAAGACATCAAGGCTCTTGAACACTTTTTAATTGACGCTAGCCAGAGACTGAACTTACGCTGGATAATTTGGATTGATATTTTGTTGCCATATGAATGTGTGTGATATCCATGAGTCAAAGTGATCGGTTCCTCATAACTCAATAATCTAATAACAACTAATACTTATCAGGAAAATAGTAAAGAAAAAAGTAAAGAAAACAGATTTAAATCTAAATTGCATTCATTTGTGAACTTAAAAAATCAAAATATTGAGTGTATATAATCTTCATTTGAAATGACATACGTGTCAGTTTACTATAAGAGACAAATAGCGGAACTTAGGATGACTGAGGGACCTCTTTTCATTTGTTTCAAATATTAAATTTAACATAAGTTTAAGGGCAGCCCTAAGCAAAACAAATGTTTTGGCAGAGCAAAATGTCTTAAGACACCGAGAACTTCTGTCTCACGACAGCAAACAACGTATGTTTCCAAGGATATCGCAACACGAAAACCCTCCCACTTAATCATTATCTTTGCAGAAAAATGTATTCTTTGATTCCATCTGCTCAAAACCAAAACCATGAATGCAATAGACACACAACCATTTTATCAGCCATGTCTGTATTGTCTCTTTCTTTTTTGTTATTCCGTTAGTCGCGTTTGGTTGAATAAGATCGTGGTTTTAATAAAGTTGACAGTCTTCAAGAACTGAAATCCTATATAAATTCTAATTATGGTATATTTATCCATGTCTCTACTTGTCCAACATCGCATAAGTTTGTTAAAAACCAGATCTAAGGACAGTTTACTTAAAGTAATTAGTTTAGAACAAAGACACAAGGCTATGGCTTACCTTATATAATGGTTGTGTGTCTATGAGATTAATGGTTGTGGCGTAGGAATCAGGAAAACAAACAGCACATTTCACCAAAGAGTTTCATTATTTGACGATAAGAATTGCGTGGGTAGATTTACGACAACCTTTGAATCTAGTTTATGATGTATTCTGTAAATGTTTTCTGCAGAAAATATGTGTCTTAATCCATACGTTTGTCATCTCAGAGAGAGGGGGTATTGTGGCCGTAATAAGATTATGCCTAGTTAAGGCATTTGTTTGATGTATGTTGCACTATTACTTCAATTTAATATTACCGCTGACCATTCCAGTGAAAATATTTTGACATCCTGTTCATGTGTTTGAAACCGAGACTGCCTTCTCATCCATGTATGCGAACTAAAATAATGAAAATATATAACTAGACTCGGCAATGTTAACATCCACTGTGACATCAAGATAAGACTGGGTTCATGGTATGCTTCACAACGCAATCCCAAGTAACAGCATTACAATTATTTCTGAATTATTTTCTTGAATGCCAAAAAATACGTTTTTTATAACATTTTATTTTTTTAAATATCAAACCTGAATTTTAAGAATTGTTAATTTAATTCGTGAGTTAACTTCAACATCAGATTGACTAATTCTTCAAGAAAGAACAACTTAATTTTGATCAAGGAAATAAATAAGGATTGTCTTCAACATTAGAACTCACAGTATACATGTAAGAGTACATATACTTATTTTTCTTTTTATCAAAAGTGGCCTCCTATTGGAATCAGTTTATGTCCTAGATAATTTTGAGTGTGAATGCTGAGGAAATGATGAAGCTGAGACTCAGTTGCGGTGACCAGCTCCAAATAGTCAACTGACCAGATACTATCGCTCCATTTTAATCAGCTGTGAGAGAAAACTTCTTTTTAAATGCGAAATTTTCAGAAGCAGAACTGGGTTTTTAAATTGTGTTAATTTTAAAAGCGCAGTCACATAGACCAACAAAACAAACTATTGTCTTGGTAACTTGGTAATACTCGAATAATAATTGTATTAAATACGCGATATAATTTTATTAATTTTCCTATATAATAAACCCATGTGGTGCTACAGCTATCAAATTTGGTGATTACCGGTGTTCACAAACAAGATATAAAGTAATTTCGTAGAATATTTGAGCTATTAAAGTCGTCCAGCAAAGGGTGGGTATCTGTAGTGTTGTGATCGTCAGTGCATGCTCTGTATCGAAGAAAATAACAATTAGATATACATTAAGATTGATAGAGTAATTGCCCTGAGTGTCAGTCACGGGAAGTTGAACAACCAAATCACAGAGATCTTGTCAGATCAGGTCACGCCTACTTTACATGACCTGTCATTGACGACTGATCCCTGTTCCAATACATTTGAGTCACACAGTATACCGTTAAATCCATTTCATTCAGTGATGCGTGGCTGGTTGGTGTTTCCTTTTGCAATTTGTTCTGACGTCTAACACGATCTGGTAGATGTTAAACTTTACTTTTGAAATAGTTCTTCGAAATAACCAGACTAGAAATGATATATGATCTGACGATACACAGTGGCATCGCCGCCAACACTGGGGTCATTGTCATTTTAAATATCGCCGTCAACATTTAAGAGCATACCCCAATAAGTATTATCGAATTATAAACATGAGTTTGACTGACACTAATCGACTCTTTATAAACACCACGACGCCTACAAGCAAGAATTGTTGTTGCCATTTATTTTGAGAGCTGCAACAGCTGCCGTGCTATTTTCACGTTTCTCCCAGAAGAAGTATAGCATTTAAATCTAGATTTCCATGGTTGATTTTTAAAGAATGTAGAAGCTCCATGAATGGAAGTCCTGGCGTAAGGACTATAACAAAAAGTTAATGTATAATAACTAATATTTAAGGTATTTAAGTCTAACTGGAATATAGTCAGTAATTATTAATCATGTCTTCGTAAATGATCTCTAATTGGAAGGATGTTGAGTGTCAATGTGATGTTGAAAGTTCCTGCTCATTACATCTGTCGTTGGTGTGAGTTTCAATGCTCAAAACCCAAATCTGTTGTTGTCCATGAACGAAGGAGGAAGACTTTAATTTGAATCTGGCGTGGTCATTATAAATCCATTTTCAAAAGTAAATGTAAATCATAAATTTTAAGTTCAGTAAACGAGTGAACTGGTGTCAAAATACGATAATAAAGTAGCATAGTTAGTGTTACAGTTGATTATCACGAGATATAGAATAATTATATACTGGTCTAAAGTTATTTTTCAACGAACAATGCTTATGTGGAACACTAATTGTGCTACCCAGACACAATAAAGTTGGTATTAATATTATTAATATTTCGTAGCATATGCTCTTGTAACTTAAAGACAGGTTATCTTGGTGTTGCCCTTTTCTGGAAAGTGAATGCGAAATACTGATAGATATTTCTAATTCGTCGGTCTTGAGTATTAAAGATTCTCAAATCGTCACAGATTTGGATCTGTTCATTTTGTCTACACTTTTATTAATCAAGAGAACATAATATGATTAGAAACACAAAGCCTCCCTCTGTTGTTGGTTTGTATTGCAGTCTGTAGCACGTGATTAACCGGTCGTGACTATTACCAAACTAAAATAGAATTAACTTTACTGGGTACTCTTATTTAAACCAGATTAAAGACATAATTATCTCGGTTCACCGTCAGTCTATTTCACATTTGCTGGCACACGTTTCGGTTAATTATACTCCTTTGATCTTCAGAATTCATCACCTGATACGAATATTAACTGAAGCCGACACGGCAGCCTTATAATTAAACATATAATTCACTGATAGAATTCAGATACCATAGTCTCCAAGCAGCGCTGGTCCTTGTCTTATAATAACCGTATTGAATAGATGTTGACAGTAGAAGCATTAAAGGTGGCTTGCCATATATCAGACAAGGAGTCAAGCTATTGGTGTAAATAGAGTACACCACGCGTGTATTGTAATTTCTGAAAGCTACCTTTAATATAAATATATAATACTATCTTTAAGTTATTGCTTTTTTTGGCAATAGTTTCAAATACTATTTATACTTAAAATTTAACTTGAAACATCACATCTGGAATTCACTTATAAATTAATTTCTGATCTGAGCAAAATACATCTGTCCTTATAGCTCTCCAGGTTATGTTCAGTCTACAATTCGCCTTCATTCTACACACTTGCCACCTACGAAAAGCCTGTATTTCACACTGATTTGAATACAGCTTTTACAATAAACTTAAAAGAAGCACTGTGTGTAAATGAGGATAACATCGTATTAATTCGGTCAATTATAAACCTGATCTTATGAAACTTCGCCCAGGGAAGGTCTTAGAGAGATAGAAAGAACTCCATAGGAACATACCGGTATTGCCGACAAAATGATACCTGAAGCTTTTTATCTGTAATAAACGTGATGGGGAGTGAAGATTAGTCAATTTATTGTCACTTTTAATGTTCAGAAGCTCTTCAAGAATGGGGCCAGTTTGTTAAAATGTGCACACTCTGATTTAACATGTTGAATGCTATTCACGTTATAGAAAACAAGGTCAGTGGCGTGAAAATAATAATAGTTCCCCTCTGTCAGTCATCAATCATTTATTGTGATTGTCAATGGAAATCATAATGGATCAGCTCCGAACAAAGACTCAATAGAAAACATTCTGGTATTGACAGTCTGATTGCGCAAAGATTATAGCGAGTTATTGATTTTCTTAATCACAACACTTTGAAGAAATTCGCTAAACAGTATAAGAAATATTAAAGGATATGTACATGTATATGATAAATACATTCTTTTTATAGAATGTTTTTATTTGGACAGATTGGTAATATGCTTTTTATGATTTGCGACAACTTTGAAATTATACCTACGTTAGGACTTGTGTCTTTAAAACGATGATTAATTCGTCTGCTTTAGTTAAATGGCACGGTAGCATGTCAAACTTAAATAGAATACGACTCGTTAACAGAACAAAAGTCAATTTCTGTAGTATTACATGCAGCCACAACTGTGATAATTGCATTGTGAAAAACTTTGTCGGTAATTGAGTTTTAATGGCATATTGTTTTGGCGGGAGAATCCTGTGTCCTAATGAATCCTTAATGAGCTAAGGGGCTTCAGGGAGCCGATTTGCTGTGGTGTCCTTTTTTCGTCCTGTAAATGTATTGTGTGGTCTTCTATGTTGCCGGCGTCGATAAGGGTGGATTCCTTCATCCCTTGGACTAGCACACAGTCATATAAGTGAAATAACCTAAAGAACAACGTAAAACCCAAATCAATGAATCATATCATTTTTAAATGGACTAAACGGACGTTAAAAGAATACTATATCAGCAGTATTAAATGCATGTTTTGGTTACTAGAGAAATTTAATTACTGATAGGAACTAAAGAATGTGACCATGTCCATCCTCGTTTGATGTATATACCTAGCCTTATTTGTGTTACAAAAATATCCATCATATAAGAAATTAGAGAAAACATCTATCATTTCAATGATGCTTTAGTTCCTAGCTAACGCTAAATTCGAAATGCTCAGAGGCTATTAGTATCAACTGATTACAACAACACCTTTAAATTTAAGGCGGTGAAAAATGTGGATATACCTTAAACAGTATTAAACGTCTAACGGCATGTCAAGGAACTACCATAAATAATTCATTCGTTAATAATAAATCAGTTGAATCCGTTTATCTTTGTAACACAGGCAATTGAATGGTGGAACTGATTCAAAGCTCCAGGGGGGATCTTGTTTTTGTGGGGTTTGTAGGGATGGGAACAAGACTGTTTGGCTTAAACGGCGATGAACTTGTCGATGGCTTAATTAAACTAGTAGATAAATACAGTGAACATTCATGTGTATATGTAGCTTCAAAGAAAAACCTATTCCAAAATGGCAAAGTAAATACTAAGTTCTCAAGGACAGCAAATCTAAGTACATCCGGTGCAGCCTTATCAAGTCTGTATCGTCGTCTTCCAAGGTCAATAAAATTTCCATTAATAAACCGTCTAAGTCTTGGACGTCAAGAGGAAAGTGTCATGTTTCTAGACCAATTGTCTATCGTTAGTCGACCTGACTGTCTCAGGGATTGGCTAATTATTCACACATATCTCACAGTTTCGGCGATGTTACACATACCAATTAAATGTCAGGCAGACAACTTACAATCCTCGAAATTGAAGACTTCAGAAGATATATTAAGAAAATTTCAGTATAATGTCTATACATAGGCAACAGTCTCATCTGTGATAATTTTAGTTTAGTATTTTTTTTTTTCGTTGTTTGGGGATAACACTCTCTGATACTAAACAGATTTTAGTTCAGAAAATGTTGCAGGCTGAGACCCTTGTGGGACTCGAACCCACGACCCTCAGACTCAGGGTTTCAGTCTGCAACATTTTCCTGAACTAGACTCAGGGTTCCATCTGCAACATTTTTCTGAACTAGAATCTGTTCAGTGTAAGAGAGTTTTATCGAATAATCAATTCAATGATTCTTTAATACTTATAAAGTTTTCATGGCATCCGGGTTCTTCATAGTACACAAAGTTCATAGTTTTGACTATATATTACTATAAAAGCAAAGCAAAGACATGCCTTACATAATCACAGTGTGTCCTGGTCAGTTACTCTTGGCTCATTTTAGAGAAGACGAAAACATTGTTCTAAAGAGATTTCATGTATAATTATGATTAAAGGAATTGTGTTTGTTTTTTTTTTTCTCTCTATGAATTCGTTTTTGCTGTAACACGAAAACAGTTTCAGCGGCACAGTTTGTTTGCTGCTGCGTGTTGCTTACATTAAACGCCCAAACACATATCTGAGTGCTCTTTGAACAGGTGAATTCCTGAAAGTCATAGTTCGATGCTACGTACTCGAAATCTAGCAGTCAATTTGGGGAATAACAATTAAAAAAAAAACTATAGAAGCAAAATACCATTCCTTTAATCCATAAGGTTTTCGTGAAGGGAATATGGTGAGTTGGTCAGACTTTCATCTGTCTACAGACGAACACTTCTTTTTTAATCAGTCCGGTAATCTATAACACAAATCGATTTGAAAAACCGAACTATTCTTCTAAATTGCACCGTCAACCATTTGATGAAAAATGT
>JAVFBZ010006511.1:0-12275 GCA_032466195.1 Katharina tunicata
ATGCAGTGTAGGACACCTATATTCCTAGATATTTTCTTGGAAATGTAATTTATGTGGGTAGACCAGCATAAATTATTGCTAAAGTAAACACCTAAAAAATAAACAAAATCAGCCTAAATGGAAATGATGTTTTCTCGTTAGCGTAAACGTGATCACAACATAACAAATTGGTTGAGAATAAGACTTACATGTCATACACGTATTGCCCAAATCAAATTAGGTGATGTCTTCTGGTTTACCGATCAAGGGATGCTATTAATCAAATGTGATCTTTTTTTATTTGTGGGATAACTTAAGCAGAACTGTATATGTTGAGTTACAGGTCAGTCTGGGGTTATCTTAAGACTTGACGGGGTTATGTATAAACATAACGTAACAGTTTCTGATTTTGTTCTGTGGAATCTTAGCTAACCCTTTTGACATATGACTGATAAATTAATCTCACACTGGATGTGTCTCAGTCAACAGCACAGGTGCACATCTCATCATCATTTAACTTATTCCTAGGATCCCGAAAAGCTCGCATAAGCAGTGGCCGTTAAAAAGGTATAACAGGAAACAATTCTTTGCTGAAACTGACGTATCAATCGTTGAATAACTTTTAATGTATAGAAAGCAAGCTATATGTAAAACTATTATAATACAGGTACGATATTTATAACAATATTAGACAAAATATTTTATTTTAGGTCTTTACAGTGTTTCCACAGTGTTACACAATTTACAATTGACCCCTTGGCGAAAACACATGTTTTATATTTCTGGTCTTCACTGTTTTTTTTTATTCTTAGTAGAAACACTCGAGCCACATGATCAAATGGTCTGGTAAACTTTCTCACCTTGAAGCTTGATCCAATTATCATACCTTTCTGTATAGATGTATACGAAATGTTCTTGAAGTAAATGAGCCATATTAGAGTAAACATCCATAGATGGTTTAGGTTGTCGTTCTCATAAAATATCCAAAGTTTACAACCTGTTCTGGAAAAGACTTTGTTGAATTTCAAATAGCTCAGACTCCCTTATGTCCAAGTCTATCATTCCAGATCTGATATGGTGAGTGTCATGACCGTCATAAAATTATCAAGATAAGATAAATGTAAAAAAAATAATGTTTAATAGTATCAATTTACAAAACACCTTCGGGTACCGGTCATGTTATTATTAATAACATCAGGTGATTCGACCATGACAAAATAAGTCATGAATGGTATAACTCAATCCTATATGAATTATATTTCCAAACAAATAAAATTAATTTAGATTAACAGTTCATTAGGATAAATCGGGCCGGAGTACCATCAACCAAACAGCACAATGTCACGGACAAGGTACATCACCATGAAACACGAGAGTCGGGTCCCCGGAGTAAATAGTTCGTTGCTCATGCGGACCAATGACTATTCGCTATCCATAAGGAGAATCTGTCCATAGGAGGTACTGTTGATGAAAAAATCGCTCTAGGTTTTAAACACCAAAACCCGCACCGACCGGACATCAAAATAAGTGTGGCACATCTGTAACAATCTTGGATTGACACCTGTATAAAACACTAGACAGATTGAACCGACGCTTAGAAATATGTATACTAACTCTGACTACACATCAGGACAAGTAATCACAATTATTATATTGATGTTTAACGCCGTGTTCTGAGATATCTTATTTAAAGACGGCGCACCAAAATTTACAATAGCATTACAGTATAGATATACACAGATTTTTACCATTGGAATAAAATCACAGTATACAATACCTCTAGTGTGGCTTCGACAGGCTCAACATATCTCAATGTAATGTATCATTCCCTGTGGAATGTAACCCATTTTTCCCTCTGGGATAAATTAAATTCCCCTCTGGGATAAATGCACAGTCGTGCTTATTTTTAACGGAGAGAACCTCTGTTCCCACAAGTAGCTCTTGTTTTTCCTAGCCCTGATGGAAATATGCGATATATATATGCCACATCGAGTACCCACCTAGTTACAAACCAATCTGCATGTCAAAGCACGCGTCATATCGAATATCAATCACAATGTCCTATGAAAATACCAGTACCTCACCATTTAAAGCATGAACTTCATGTAAGCAGACCAGAAGTTAGCATGAACCATTATCATGTACCTAACCTATAATCGTCATATTATTTTACATAATAGCACACTTTATCATTACAGCATTCTTAAGGGAAGTCTACAATAAAATAAGTAATAAGTCCAATTATTACAGTGAGGAATACAAATGTTTGTCTAGATTGGCTATACCTGTGAATCGAAATGAGATAGCAACGCGTACAACATTGTTGTGATTGTATCTGGGTTTAAATAAGTATAAAGTTAAACACAGCCGTATGTAATATGAATTTACCGCTAGATTTCTTCTCAACAATGATAATACGTTTATACGGAGGAAAATAACCTATGACATAGCAGAAAAGACAATCCTTAGACCATTTGAGAAAATTTGTTTAAACCCCATGTGACAACAGCGATTCTGGTGCATATTAAGCGATTTTATTGGATTTTATTTAAAATTGAGAACGTTTAGAACGTCACCCTTCTTCAAGACAGAACACCCAAAACATATTAGTTTAGTTTCTTATAAACAGTAATGAAAACCGTGTGTAAGGTAGGCCGTACAATATAATTTTTTCCACTATACAACACTTTGTCAAGGATATATTAAGTAGAAGTACATGTTTTGTGTTCTCTTATCGTGGTTACAGTTTTGTTCATCCTAGCCTTAGTTCCACAATCTTGTCAAGATCTCACAGACAGCCGCAACTGTTAATTGCCACCAATGAACTTAGATAAACTATGGCTGTCTCGGGTTTCTTCTGTATTTTGTACATTGAAATGCACAAATAAATGACTCGTAACAAAATATGTAATTTTTTGTCATGGTTACACAAAAATTATGTTGCAATGCTTAAAAGAAATTTATCTACCGAAACAAATACCAGCGAGCTGAAAAAGATTTAAACAAAAACGATGAGATGCAGACAAAAAGAGGCTGAATTTAAAATGTAGGAAGGTGTTGACAGCGTCGTTTGGGTGGTTTGTTTCACCTAATCGACTGACACGCCGCCATATGAACGAAGTAACTTAAATACCGCGTAAAAGCCCAACGAAACAAGCAAACAAACCTTTCGTGGTCATAAACAATAACATGAAGATGTACACAATTACTCTTGATATAATCTCTTTCCTTAAGCTTTTGCAGGATTACTTGTCAAATCTTATTGAACATTGTTTTCTTGAAACTTCCAGTTAATATTGTAAATGTGCAGGAATGTGGAACCAATTTGTCCCAATTCTTTATTAAAGCACGGATACACCTTTATGAGTTAAGAAGTTTGTGCTGATGTCAGTCTTGATAATTATTGTCGTGCTTCCATATCCACCCTCTTTATGAACTCACCCAACAAGCAAAATTATTCATTTTTGTATTTCTCCTTTTCTTTTAAGTTATGCCCATAACATATACAAAACAACTCGGGCAGTTCAGCTCTAATTGTTTTGTGAGATAACTTAAGCAGAAACCTGTATATGTTGATGTACAGGTCAGTCTGTGTTTATCTTATAACCTGACGGATTCATGTCTACACATAACGTAACAACTTCCGATTTTGTTCTCTCTGTGGAATTTTGGCTCACCCTTTCGACATATGACTGATAAATTACTCTCACACTGGATGTGTCTCAGTCAACAGCGCAGGTGCACATCTCATCATCATCACTCTTGCCACATGATCAAATTGCCAGGTAAGCTTTCTCACCTTAAAGATTGATCCAATGATCATATATTTGTGTAAAGATGTATACGAAATATTCTTGGAGTAAATAAGTAATATAAAAGTAGACATGCATCGATGACTTCTGTTGGCGTTCTCATAAAATATCAAACATTTACAATCTGTTATGGGAAAGACCTTGTAAAATATCAAATAGCTCAGACTCCCTTATGTCCAAGTCTATCACTCCAGATGTCATATGGTGAGGAATACAAATTTTTGTTTGGATTGCCTATACCTGTGAATTGAAATTAGATACCAACACATATAACATTGTTGTAATTGTTGCTGTTTTTTATATTAATAATCACATAAGTATAAAGATTAACAAAACCGTATGTAATATGAATTTACCGTTACTTTCTTCTCAACAATGACAATAAGTTAATACGGAGAATCTTAATACCATTTGGAAAAATTTGTTTAAAATCCATTTGACAACGGTTATTTTGGTGCATATTAAGCCATTTTATTGGAATTAAAATTAAAAACCCACCTGCAACACAGAACAGTCAAAAAATGTAAGTTTTGTTTCGTTTAAGCAGCAATGAAAACATTTAGACGGGTAGGCTCTACAATATAAATCTCTCCACCATACAACACTTTGTCAAGAATTTATTAAGTAGAAGTACTTGTTGTGTATTCTGTTATTGTGGTACAGTGTTTCTTCTAGCCTTAGCTCTACAACCTTGACAAGATCTCACAGACAGCCGCAACTGTTGACTCGGTTATTTGCCAGACGATGAACTTAGATAAACTATGGCTGTCTCGGGTTTCTTCTGTATTCTGCATCTTGAAATGCACAAATAACTCACTGGTAACAAAATATGTAATTGTTTGTCAAGAGTTACACAGGGAATATGTTGTGGCTGCGTAACGAAAATTCCGCCACCGAAAAAACTCAAATGAGCATGGAAGCAACAATAAAATAAACGTCTAGATAGAGACAAAAGAGTTTGTATTGAAACTGTACGAAGCTACCAAGAGAAGACGTGCATCCTAGGAATACATGTGAAGCAATGTAACACTATAATATAGTTTAAGAACATGTTTTATATCCAAAGCTTAACTAACATATTTGTGTTTAGTTTTGAATTGGCGAGCTAAATTATTAAATATGTTCATTCAGTTCATTGTTTATTCTTTCGAATACTATAATAATTCAACTCTCGTATGGCGCTCGAAAACTTCCTTTAACGGTCAACAACTATAACATTATCTGCTAGACTGACAACAGGCGCGTCAACCAAAAATCGAGTAATATAGATTATTCTGTTAGGTGTGACCATTAGATAACATTACATATTTAAAGCTTTAAATGTTGATACTTATGACCGTTACATATTTGTATATTCACTGATGAGGGTCGATCTGACAGCTCTTTAACGTTTTGCTAAGGTAATATCTGGTAATACTCTTTGTAAAGCTCGGAAACTCTCTTTGTTTTGCTGGACGGTAGCTTCTCTAGATCCTGAAGATAACATCGCCACAAATAACACAGCTTCAAAGACTAACGACTGGCAGGGGTACTCAGTTACCGTTCACTTAAACATTCGTTTTATATCCGTGGAACATTTAAAAAAACAAATTGCTATCTAAAATGTTTTTGTCGTTTGATATATTTACAGCTTTGTTGTTTGATTTGGACTGATGAACCCAAAGGACAGCGCCTCTTTTCACGAGGGGCGAGGATTTTAAGACATTTAGAGATACTTAGCCAATTTATACGAAGTTGAAGAAAAAAACTGTTTACGGACACTTTAAATGTCAACCAATTGAGGTCAGAAAACGGTGCTATATTTATTAATTCTATTTTGATTGTGTCTACCACAAATCCACTGGTATATTTGACATTTTTATCAAAATCCACAAAGCTTTACGTGACAACTCAATTTTATCAGAAGGCAGTGTATAGATTGATTTATTGGCAATTCAGATTTGGAGGAATACCTGACGGGCTCATGTTAAAAAGTAACGGGGTTTTTTTGTCCGACACAAAATGGAATTTCGGTTCACCCGATCGTTTGGCGCACGACTGATTTATTACTCTCACACAGTTGGTATCTCATTCACCAGCACAGGTGCACATCTCATCAGCAGTTAACGTACCAAGTTGTAACCAGTGAGTGTTGAAACATCTAAATTAGCTAAGATTTTCTTAAACTGACTTAACGATGCCTGTCAACATACCGTATGCACCACTAATACAAATTCCATTTATTTTCACCGAAGACCCACTACGCGGCTCAATGGCATTCTACAATTGAGAATCAAATCATTTCCCCACCGGCGAGTCTTTGACTCTAAGTTATTGACTGGCCATTTTGTTTCTCAACTATAAAGAGTTATCATCCCTCTGTATTGTTTGTAGCGAGTACGTTTATATGGGATTACATGGTACTGCTTCACGATTTTATCATTAATTTCTGCCTTCAAATTGAATCAGTCGTCTGACAACTTTTTTTTCTGTTTAATGTTAATTAAGTTGACGATTCATGCGCTAGCGCACTTTTTGGTGGAAACATTACTACGACAAAAACAAGGATGGTCTGCCATTACATTAGTGCTAGTATTCTTCTCAATCTATAGAAAGGTACAAGCCTATTTTAGCATTGACTCAATGGGTAAAACACAAGCCTGCTCGAGTCCGTTCACTCACCAAGCAGGAATTAATGAATGAGGCTGTCTTTGGCAAGTTTAAATGCCACTGATAACGACGTAAGTACGAAGCCAGAGTAAACATATTTAATGATGTAATAGAAAAATCACTGACGTTAAAGAGCCATTACAATTTAACTTGCCTCGTACTCGTATATCTTTGATTTCATTTAAAAATGCAAACTTTAATGTTCACATATATCTTTGAGAAAACACTTTGTAGAATTGTTAACAGTCCGTACTTCATGCCAAACGAATCACTACAAGTATCAGGTCGATCCTATACCCTTTTCATCGGGAAATTGACGGTAATAATCAATTATTTAAGGCGCAATATTCTGTTGTCATTTTGGTTTGAACATGCTAATCGGCCTAGAATCTCTCGCATTTTTAGACGCTTAACACTCTTCATTCATTATTTTTAGTGTACGTGTGGGTTTCATGGTGAAATTACACACGTCTGTTTATGACGTCATAATAGAAGCGAAGCCACTTGAGACAACATAATTCGAACTGTAATAACAAAAAGTAAATAATATCGTTGAACAGCATCATATTTCTTTGCGTCAACATGAAGCTTCGCTATCCAATACCCGCTGGCATTGGGCACACATCTAACTTAACCACTTTCAAAATTATGACAAAGTGTGTCCAGACTGACTGATAAAACAAGTGTAGAATCATAATCATAACTAATCTATCATTGAAGTTTCAAAAGATTGGGTACAATAGCTACAGATAAATAAGAGGAATAATATGATGCTATTTGAGACCTGTTGATTATTAGCTGAATTTAAAAGTTGATCACCAAATAAAGATATGTGCGGAGTTTCATACGTAATGGGAAATGTGCTTTGTGGTTATTGCGGTAAGGGATGGACAGACGGGACAACAACAATACCCGATGACACATATACACCAAGGAATAAACACTAGAGGTGATTGAGTTTTGGCTCTTGACACCTTTGGGCAAATCTCTTGACACCTTTGGGCAAATCAAATCTACTCAAATGAGATAACTGAGTTTGCAGTAATTGGAGAAAGTCAAATGAGTATTAACTGGTAAGTCAAATTCTGGAGAATTTATTTACAAAATACAAAAAAAGGGGGCGGGGTTTGTAATATAAATGTTAAACCATGAATGATTAAAAATCGCCTTACACGTCTCTCGAACAAGCGACAAGAAGTTGTTTAGAATAGATATAACCTCAGAAACGGCTAAACAATGTATTGATTGTGAACATTAAAACAGTGCCATGAAGCGGAGAAGGATCTGTAAAAACATATGGATAAACTGGTGAACATTGCGATTTGATTGGTTAACTTGCAAAAATAATGGGTGTTGATTGATAATTTGGGAATTTTACTAGTATAGTATATAAATAGCGTATTTAAATAGTATATTGATTTTATGTGTGTTTTTTGTACAGTTAATCGTAACCAAATGCCGCCAAAATTATATGTTAAGACGAGTTGTCAGATAAGTAGACTAAACTGGGAGTAGAAATGTTGTCCATAAACCGACTGCACCTAGGCTGTCAAATATTGACGATATTAGATTTATCGCAGGACTAGACAGAAGTGATACGTTACGCGGTCAATAAATGTCAAGAACACCACGCCTGAAGTGACATTCAATTAGCTGTCCGTCTCTACTGCTCAAGTCTCAGGAAATTATGACCCGTAATTCTCTATTGCCAACTTGACCTTACGCCGAAGGAAGATGGTATTTACCCAAGAACGCAGATGTTAATAGAAAACACATGGGATATTTATGTCACGGAAATGTTCCATGAATTGATTGTTTCTATATTTTGTATTATTCCTGCCACACTTATAGGATATTGGATTATATGGTTCTGTATGGACGAGTCCAGGCGCCCCGGGAAGAGAGGAGCTTGCAGGGAGATGAGAAGTTTATAATATTAACCTATTTATTATACACTCTCGAATCTACATGTCATACAAATAGTGTTTGGATTATATATTTGAGATTATCTTTGTGACGTGCTTCAAAACGTTATGTCGCAACAAAGAAATGACGTCAGTAGAGCGTTCGATTTACGTCAGAAAGATCTGTGTAGTAATCTGTACATAATTAGAATGGGCACGAGTGTGGGTGTAGATTATTTTAGAATACTGTTTGTGATTATTCTTGCTTGTGGGGACGTTTCTAGTCCATATAGTTCTATGACCAAGTTAATGACGTTATATTATTATTATTTAGCTGCCGTTAGACAGTATGGGTTGTAAGCGCCTTGAATGTATGTTTTTAGTGCGGGAGATCACAAGTGAGAGCAAGATCAGAGCCTAAAGTTTTCAGTTCATATGTCTAACTCTCAAGCCACGTTTCTGCATAAATCGGCTTATTTCTCACACCGTTTCTCATATCGTTTAGGTAACAAAATAAACTCCATTTCGCGGCGATAATTAGTTTTTTTAAGAGAGTTCTGATGTTCGTAGGTTCTCTGTGTCTCTCCCACTAAAACCACAGAAAACATATCGTATGAGTCATTCGTGTAGAGAATACGCGAAATATTTATAAACTGTCTAAACTGTATTTGTTTTTATGTTTTGTTTTTTACCTTTATTATTAAGATACAATTGTTATCATTTTCAGCATTAGATGTTTTTGAAATAAGACTGATGATATTACCGATTGTTGTTCTTCCAATTTGTGAGTATTATCCACGTGCGAGGTGGGGGTAAATTATTCATATGAGATCCATGAAGGTAGCATTGAGTATAAATTAGATATCCATCTTAATACACATATCAGTCAGAACTGTAGGAAATTGGTCAATTTCATTCCTTTATTTGGATGTAAGTTGGTTGAAAAATGAATTTGCAACAGTCTTGCAATAATCTTGACCATAAGTCATAATAAACTAAACCAGACTGATTTCTGACCAATTGCTGAGTGATGTTAAAATTAGCACTGCACAGGCCCTACTTAAATGTCAGCTTAACTGTAGCGAGTCGATCGTTAATGATCACATACAATTTCAATGTTAGTCGTTCGCAATTGCAATTTGATCATTGTAAATCTTTGAAATCAAGTCAATTGGCATTATTGAACTATCAATGCCGCTAAACTGTTAAACATGTGTGTAAGTGGCCAATCTCTTTTGATGCATACACCTGATTATTTTTACAAGCACTAAAACTACCAAATACTTACAAAGAAGTATTTATCTTCTTTTTTTATTGTAAAAAAAAAAGTTTAATATCGGTCTGGCTGCTTACTTCCCATGGGGTCAGTTTCTTGTCTCATCGTTAAAATTAATTTCCTCTTCAAATTGCTATAATACGGACAGTTGTAACTTCTGGGTGAGGTGACTTGTCTTTTATATCACCCCACAGATACCATTCAAAGTAAAGCAAGAATGACATCTGCTCTGGAAACATGGCACATATTGCATGGTGTGTACGCTTGTAATTCAACAGTACGTTTTCGTCTAAAAATATCAGGTAACCTTCAAAATGGGTGTTTTGCAGGATGACACCTATTTATACAAGTCTACATTCTAGTCGGCATAAAATGTAAACGTCTTGATTGCCTCGTGATTAATAATGACAGATAGACCTGAACTCACGTTGACTGCTGTTAGCAGGTGCGCGTACATTCAATGGCGTGATTACCATGGTACACAGTAATGGTTTAAAAGCACAGATGGGTATTCAGTGCCTCTTTCAAAACACTAAATTTACCAGTTATTGTTTGGCAGTCACTTATGAATAACTTTGTATTTTTATTTTTATACGTTTCCTTGTTTGTTTATTAGGAACAGCAATGTATATCAAGATTGTTTCTTAGAGTTCGAGAATTGTTTTTACTGTCAATCCTGGTGTTTTTGATGAAATTAATCTGTCTGGAATAATGAGCAGGAGATAATTTAATGAAACATAATTCATTAAATGTCAAAAACGTTTTGAAGAGATAAAAATATCAATAAATCTCGTGCATTTAAAAACTGTGATTCATTCACACGCTAACGATACTTTAAAACATTTTGTACGGGTATGCACGCACTGACAGATCGACCCATACATTTTTATACCAGTGAGGCCAAGAAAAAATGTTGATGGAACCTCGAGACATTCGAATCTCGTATGAGTAACAAAATATCGTGTTTTGAATGTTTTATCAGATAACGCTGATTCAATCCGATGCTGGCCTAGTGACAGTCACGCTGTCCGCAGAATTTAAACCCTGAAGAATGATCTCTTAGAATATCTACATCATTTTTTATTATTAATCCGGCGTCGGGATTTTATAGCGTGTCTTAGGGCTCACTTATGGCTTGACCTTCAAATATTCTATGTGATTTGCAAAATTAGTGCAACTTTAAGCTTAAATAATGAATTTCCCTTCGTAAACTATAACAGTTGTACATTTGCTGTTACATAAATATGTGTGATTTTATTTTATGCAGACAGTTTTGTTGTATTTAAAACAGAAGGCACGAGTTGATCTTCGTATGAATTAACTAAATTCTATACAGTTGTCGTTTAGTGACACGGTGTTTTATTGTAAATAAAAACAAAATTCTTTCTTACTGTTGTCGTTAAGTGGCAAGGTGTATTTCTGTTAATAGACTAAATTGTTTACATTAATTGTTTTGTTTCAATGTAAATTATTTAGTTGTATCTCAAATGGACAGGTGTTTCCAAAAAGAGCTATACATGCTACTAAAAGCGCTGGCATAAGCCTATTTGGGCAGTGTCTCATTTTGTCGCTGGCTGTGCATTGGGGTGTAAGACTCTAATAAGATCCACGTTATAGACTGCATTAGAGCGGAAAACGAGATATCAGGACAATATGAACGCGAAGGAGAATTCGTCCAGTAAATCAAAATCCAATTTAAGCCCGTTTACATTGACGCTACCGAGGGATCTTGACGGTCCGGTGAGAATCCCCTTACCTTAATTTACTTGTTTTGTCATGTCCTTACCGATAAATCATTATCCATTTTGAATTCGAGGAATACTGACACTTTACTACAGATATATCATTGTTCAGTCGAATGATTAGTGAGGCAATCTCAGAACGCAATATTTGAGCTATCTTTGTATAACTTATTGCATAAAGTGCTATATTCTTTAATTGTGAAATGCATGGCTTGAACATGGGGATCTAACTTTAGTCTGTATTATCAATTATTCGTTAACCAGCTTAGCCCTGTAAGCAGATATGTTCTGTGTTACTAATTATCATGTAGGGAAATATCAATATTCATAAATGCCTCAACTTATTAGCGCATTTTACTTTTGTAATGGATTTATAATTGTGAAATGTCTATTCAAGCGTGTTTAAATATGATTAAAACACAAACTAAGACAATAACAAATAAATGTAACTAAGAAGAAAACGAAACTCAACCTACGCTACTTTCGCCAAGGGAATATTGGGGATCGGCCTCTAACGTTCCCTACAAGCTTTGACAACACAGGAAGTGCAACGTCGTCATATAACGTATACCTTTCAGACAGCGTTATAAATACGTATAGAACAAAAAACATTTCTCAACTCGTCCCCCGTTTAAATCATTGATCAACAATTGTTGCAATCCCAATAAATGGGAATTTATTAGAATCCACGACTCTAGATTCTGTACCAGTAGTAGAAGGATTTACGACTTGCCATTCGAAAGATAAACAGACCAACTAAAATACACTCTTCAAAAAAAGAAACGCAAAATGAAATTCATAAATGATACTTACAATTGTGTACACATATGTTAACCCAAACAGTTTTGTAGGGTTGCACATTGTTACTGGAATGTTTCAGAAGATCATCCTTGACCAAACGCAACCAAAAATG
>JAVFBZ010006522.1:0-12275 GCA_032466195.1 Katharina tunicata
ATTAGATCAGATATTCACATTAATGTGACATGGCACCCTCTTAGTTAACTACCTCTCAATTAGATCAGATATTTACGTTAAAGTGACATGACACCCTCTCAGTTAACTACCTCTCAATTAGATCAGATATTCACATTAATGTGACATGGCACCCTCTTAGTTAACTACCTCTCAATTAGATCACATATTTACGTTAAAGTGACATGGCACCCTCTTAGTTAACTACCTCTCAATTAGATCACATATTTACGTTAAAGTGACATGGCACCCTCTCAGTTAACTACCTCTCAATTAGATCAGATATTTACGTTAAAGTGACATGGTATCCCCTAAGTTAACTACCTCTCAATTAGATCAGATATTTACGTTAAAGTTAAATGGCACCCTCTTAGTTAACTACCACTCCATTAGATCAGATATTCACATTAATGTGACATGGCACCCTCTTAGTTAACTACCTCTCAATTAGATCAGATATTTACGTTAAAGTGACATGGCATCCTCTTAGTTAACTACCTCTCAATTAGATCAGATATTTACGTTAAAGTGACATGACACCCTCAAGTTAACTACCTCTCCATATTTAAGTTAATCTGCACAGCTCTCGACGATCCAAACGTAGTTAGTCAATTTTAAGAAGATAAACATCTAAAAATTACATGTAGATATTTGAAATGTTATCTAAATAAATAACTTTGACATTTTAGGCACTTGTTCGCAAAGACCGTCCCTGTAAAATGAAACTTTATAGATATAGGCAACACATATTTATTCCATCCAAAAAGTCACTCAAAACACAGATTATATAGTTTTCTTAACTTCCTGTATGGGGAGTGTATTTTTATAGGCTCTTTGATCATCTTTTCCATTCGTCGAATTATGAATTTTCCAGATGTTTTTTTGTTTCATTTTCGGCGCAGAGTACTCCCCTCTGTTACCAACAACAAAATCAGTGGCCCTGCGCATTTGTATAAAACGATCCATTGATTCACTTCGGTAACGGACCTTGTTTGTAATGAGACCGTTGGCCCTTGACCCAAGCATTCGACCTATGACGCCAGTTCACCTCTATCACTTGATTTGGCTCTCGTGTTGCATTGGTCGTTTTGTACGTAGTTTATTGCGCTAAATAGTTCGATTTTATTTCCTTATTTTCTTAGCTGTTACCCTCTCTGGTCTTATAGGGTACGTTTAGCTACCTGCGATACAAGTATTGCCTGCAACAGTAAATATACCGTTAATGGGGTAAAACAAAACCGGTCAGTTATTACACACAAGCCGTTAATCGAATGGATGGAAGTTACCGGAGATAGGCGAATTGGAACAAAAATGTGTCTTAGCGCAATCGTATTCTCGCGAGATTTCTATAGTTCACTTCCGTAGAA
Source organism: Katharina tunicata (assembly GCA_032466195.1). Lineage (NCBI taxonomy): Eukaryota > Metazoa > Mollusca > Polyplacophora > Chitonida > Mopaliidae > Katharina > Katharina tunicata. The sequence continues at coordinate 1,386 of JAVFBZ010006522.1, forward strand.
TAGATTCTATTTTAGTTTGTGGCCAAGTACATTTAGTGTTCCACATCGCCTATCTCCGGTAATCCCGACAATAATAATGCCAGATCCGTGAGTGGCATTTAGAAGCTGAAACACATAAAATTATTAAAACTAAGGATAACAAGTTCTCTTAAATATACTGGCAACCTTTCGGTATAGGTAGGTATTATGCCGGCACTAAAGCAGATAAACATAAAATCGGTATTAGGCCTACATGTAGAAGCTATGCCGAAACTTTGCCAGTTCACACGTGATACGAATCCCCTAACATTATATATGGCCTGTTCCCTTGGGCCTATGTACATTATCTATACTGTGACAAACTTTTGTAAATCAAATTGGCAAAAAAGACTTCGACCTTGACCCCACGACCCTGACATTAAAACTTTTTCGTTTTCGTAATAGCCATCTGTGTGCAGTTTGATTTAAATTGGCAGTCATAAGACCGCTAAAATGGTGGCAAACTTTTTTTTATAAAATAGTCATATATTACCTTGACACCACGACCCTGAAATTCTGCATTTTGCAATAATAGACATGTGTGTGAAGTTTGTTGCAAATCGGCATAAGCGAAAAATCGCCAGGCTGATGACAAGCTTTTTTAAACATAACTATAATGACCTTGACCCCTCGACTTTAAAAGTTGAACTTGTTCAAGACATTATCATAATTGACAAGTGTGTGGAGTTTTACAAAAATCGACCCAGATATTAAGCCACTGGAGTGACTACGTATTAGGCCTATATAGCGAGAAGGCCTGGGTATTTTAATTCGTGCTAACATATGTTGTGTTAAAAACGCATGCGTGGAAGGAGCACTTTCACATTGTCAGAAAACCTCTAGTAACTCATTTCCAGCATTATCGATGCTCTGTGACTAATAATGTGGCGGGTGGCGACCTACACATCGTAATAGGGTAAAACTCGCCAGACCTAAGATAGTGATCTTCCTGCTGGAAACCCGTGCGAGTAGGTTTCATAAACTACATGGTCAAACGTATCCTACAATAATCCTTTAGATTCGCAGCGATTCAAAACGATAGGCCTTATGGCCCTGGTCAACAAACAGGTAGGGGCTTATACCTAACCTACACGACAACTCATTTAGCCGACAAGAGTAGACTTAACATTAATCGTCATTCTGTTATTCAAATCCTCTATGTTAGTCGTCATTAATTCGGGCCGTGATAGGTTGTAACCGTATAGGCCTACAACAGGCTACAAGACAGGCACACAAATACACAACCTAAACCAACTGCAAGGTAGGCCCGACAAGCAGACAACTAGGTCTATTAATAAATTGCAAGAGCTCAACATTCTCATATGATTCATCGCAGTCAATAATAGTAAAGCCTATGTATAAATGTTGCGTTGCCCTGCCATGTTCAAGCGACTGATTGGAATTTGTCTCGTGATATCCTAACAGCTGTCAAACGGCACATAAACATAAACTGTACTCCATGTTTAGCTTTAGTCTTTGTCAGCTTTGTTTTTCACAGGCGACGGATATATACGACTGGAGTTGACAGGTGCCCTGATATAGTTAGTGTTTGTGTTTAATCCTCTCACGCGATACACCCTTCAACAAACTGCGTTATTGTATTAAATGGGCCACGTTGTGCTGTTAAGGGGATTCAGGGCTGCGTGTATCAGTTTTTAGGATTGTTTTTATTTGTGCATGAAAACAGTGTTGGGGTACACAATGGGTGTCCTGAAATCGAGTTTACGAAAACAACATGCCCCTCCTGGATGGGGATGGTGGGAGCTGACTGTCGTTGTAGCTGTTCGCTCTCACAACGATCGAGCCCCATCTACCTTACAACTCTCATAGCTCAGGACAACATCATAACGCCCACGTGATTTAGCTGATTTATTTGGATTTATTTTACAGTTCCTCATAGCAAACTCGCGTAAACGGAATTTACAGTTTTCAGATGATTTGGAACTGTATTGTAATGCTTGCTTCGATCACAGCTCTTTAATGAATTGTAATTTGGGCTACCCTTTGTCGGATGTTACCACGGAGATCTGTCAGTTGCTTTACTCAGTATTATATAATTTATATTTACTTATACATAGTGTTTTGTGTTTCAGATGACCTCTTGGTCACAGCAGCGCTAACATGGAAGAACGGGACACAAGTAGGCTGATTGAAGCCGGGCCGGTATGCTTATTGTGTTATCATAATAGAAGTATCAAATATATAATTATTTCAATAATATCACGAGGGAATCACAAGACTAGTCTTATTTGTTTATTTTACTTCACTATACCATTCAGCTCGTGCTATGGGGGTATTTCATGTTTATGACGCCTTTGTATTGCTGGAGTGGTATTTAGTGGAGTTGGCCTACCTAGAAGAAACCTCCTGAGCTTATGTTAAGCGTTAATGTGTACAGTTGAATTTAAGCCCTACTTTTGTTTCTTTGCATACCAAAACGTCAACTGCAGACTGTAATCCGTGAGACGTGGCAGTCGTCATTTAAGTTTGGCCCAATGCACTGTACCTGGTAAAGCTTCGAACCCCATGTTGACCGTAGCCATATAAGGCCAATCTTCAGGTAGCTGCGGAGATCGCGGGGTGGATTTACGAGGTTTATGTACGGTTTTCCACCATGCATACATCGGCAACGAAAAGCAATCACATAAGTCAAATACCATTGAGTACGACATTATATACCAAGCTGGGCGGCCCCGTGGCCCCATGGATGGGTATTGGACTAGGCAGTCTCCTTCACTGTACCCGGAATATAAGTATATAAGGGACGATTTCCAATGGCTGCAGAGTTCGCTGGGTGGCCCGGCGGTTTGTACAAGGTTTCTTCCCGGTTTTCCACCATCACCAGCAACACAAAGTTGTCATGTATATAAGTGGAATACCTTAGGTACAACTTTAAACACCAATCAAATAAATAAATAAATGTGTACCAAGCAAATAAACAAATCAATTTGATTAGTGATTCAACGTTTTGGTTATGTTGACTTTTGTTTTATCATCAGGGGATCTGCTGTAGCTACCAGGGTTATAAACAGGTATAACAGATATATTTTGTTCCTTATTTTGATTTTTAGTCGACCTCAGATAACTCAACTCGCAAGGTGTATGGGAGTATAGATAATGCACCTCCATCCTACGCAACGGCCGACAAGGGTGAGTTGATACACTAATCATACAACTAGACAAAGAGATTCATGCACATCAACGAATTTGTTGCTAGTAAAAAAAAACAGCATTCGGTGGCCTTTCTTTCTGATAACGAAGAAGTAAACGAATCAAATATAACAAAGTGATCTGCTGTTTACAGTATTCTATGCTTTCGTGCAGAAACAGTTTCTAAGTTTCTAAGTAACAATCGGTATTCTGCTGAGTTTTTGAGATCATAAAAATCATTCTGTGTGCTTTATATTTTGAAACAGCTTGCGTAAGTCACAACCTGTATGCGGTCGATGAGATTGTATCCTTCTATTATTTCTACCTTCAGCTCCCCCAACCTATGAATCTCTTAGAAACCAGATCCGTGAGAGTCGACAGCAAAACGAGTCTTGGGTCCAGTTCATATGGAAGATAATAGTGCTTGTTGTCTGTGGTTCAGGTAAGGATGACTGGTTTGAACTGTTCTCGCGATATCTTTCTTTTGCGCGCGTGAGACTAGCTTAAATGATGTGGTTGCCTTGACTACTGCTCGTGGTACTTGTTATATACTGGATATTGCTCAGTGTAAAATAGATACCCGTTGCTGCTTTTCGTAAATCTGAATTAAAACAGGATGTGAAATATCTTACCGTTTGTGTTGTTTCGCGTTTACGACAAATAAGCAACCAAGAGCTAGTACTTCTTGTCATGTTTTACGAGTATTGAACATTCTACGACTAACCGTTATGACAATTTCCCTTCTAAAAACAAAAGTATTGGCCTAATAGTTGATAGTTTGTAGAGTAACATTACTCTGTAAAAAATATGTGTTTAATTATAAACATATTTTGTCCCCCACTTTAAAAGCGCTATTATTCAAATAAAACACTTTTCTGTCTCAATAAAAACACTTTTAGTGTACAAGACACTTAATTGCTTTAAAACAAACACTTCATAAACACATTTGGTCATACTCCCACTTTAAGTGTTTAACATTAATGTTTTTAAATAAAACAATGCAGTGTTTTGAATGAAGCGCAATACCAATTTTACAAAAACACTTTTAAATATGTTTATGAAGTGTTTTGTTTTTAAGCACTTAAGTGTTTATTCCACAAAAAGTGTTTCTCTTAATGCATTAAAGTGTTTTTATTGAGACAGAAAAGCGTTTTCAAAGCGGGGACAAAATCTGTTTTTAAATTAAACACATTGTTTTTTTACAGTGTACCAAGTTACGTGGAACAAATGTATGATAATTCTTATCCAAACGTCAATGAATTTGGTATTAAAATTGAAATGGTTATCCTACATTTAATTCGATTTTTGTTTGTCTTTCAGTTGGTTATGTGTTGATTATTGGTTTGATGTTTATGTTACCGGTGGCAATGGTTGTTATGGGTAAGTTTTCTAATATTAACAGGCATTTGAGAAACATACGTGGCAACTGTTACCTTTGCCGTACGTACCAACTAGATGTGTCGTCGAAAGGAGCTCTAAATCGCCATGAACAATCAGCTTCACTTATATTCGCAAACCAATATTTTAAACTGGTAATATGAGAAAATGTTGAGTACCCAAGTGTGACTCAGATTTCCACTATATCATAACATACGCCGTAGGCCCTATATAATGGACGATAACCCTCTATAGTCCTCTATAGAAAACATCTTTTAGAATGCAGCATTTCAACAGTTTTCTTTGTCCTGTAATATTTGTGGACTATTCTCAAATCCAGCTTCATACAACAGGTTGTAATTTTCCCCAAAACGAAACCTGTTACAGACATAGTTTGCTATTTCAAAGCACGAATCTCTGAGACTAGTGCTGCAGCAAAAGCCAACAAAAAATCGAGGAACACAATGCACAGGATGCTGATTTCTTGTGGTGCCTTGCTTTGTTAATGTCATGTAAATCTTTTGTATTGTCTTGCATGTTGCCAGCTTCGTTTAAGGTGGTTTCCTTCACCGATTGGGCTGGCACGCCGTTATACAAGTGAAATAACCCCAATCAAACAAACAATTAATCGACGGTCTATGACTTGTAGAAGGTGTTATAGGAAATCTGCTACCTTTCGAACTAAGGCAAAATTTGGGGAAACGCCATGTCGAAGCGAAACGTTTTCCATCTGAAGGCAGAGGGAAGGCGTACGCTATCAGTCCCTGTCTTTCCTGTTCCATGGCTAAAGAGCCTTTGGACCTGGTCCCGGTGAAACGGAAATAGGCCAGTCTTGCAGCTCCCAGTCTGGTTCCACTTTGTTACCAACAAATCCACTTGTAGAATCTCTCAAATCTCGGATATCCGACGAAACACGCCCGGATGAAGTTGCACTCCATTGGAAGAATATGTTTCCATCTGGAGAGAATCCGGTAGCACATTTAGACGAACAGAAACAGGCTCTATACTCTGTTGTTCAACACTACATGCAATGTAAGAATGCATAGCAGGCAAAAATCCTTCTTATGCTGAATAACCAACGTAATGGCGAGGTAAGCTGATGAAGCCATCATATCACATTTGCACCAGATGCTGGTGTCAAAGGGTGGGTTCAGTCTGAGGCATTCGGACCGGTCTCTGGAAACTCTGAACTGGAAGCTGATATCTAACCAGCAAGCCCAAAATCGAAGATTGAATATAGCTATATAGTCTCCTGACCCTGATACTCATACGACACACAGGTATCAGCAGGAAGCGGAGACCTAACGGACAAATGAGAAGCCGAAGGACGTACAGCCAGCGTCAAAACCTGATAACCACCAGAATGTTGTGTAACAACCGGAAATTGAGTATCAACTGGGAGTTGAAAGACACTCTCAAGAACTAACTGCAGACACTGGCAAACCGGAACCGAGACGTTGATTAAGACGAACAGATGAAACAAAAACAGCTAATCCAACAGGAAGTCTGGAATCTATCTGAAATGGAGACCCGATCGGCAAATCGAAAATCGAAGATTGAACAGCCGTCCCTGAACATGATACTCGAACGGAAGTGAACGAAGTGAAGAAAATGTGACCCAACCGTCAAATGGGAAGCCGAAGGGTGGCCCGTCGGTGCTAGAGCTACCGTTCAAGTCGATCCGATCGTTCAAGTCGATCTGAAGGAAAAAATACTTACCTAAGCTAACTTCTTCGTAGGAGAACTGATTTACTCCGTGAGAAACGGTGTCTTGCAATTCTTGTACAAAAACGGCGGGATTCCGGATATTGTCCACTCCTTGTCTTAAAGCCCACACCAGGCGACGCGAAATCTGTCGCGAAATACCATAAAAATATTTCCTAAAATACCATACTTAAATGTTATTATGCGAGATGATAATACAATGAGATTTGAAAAGGACTTTATTATAGGCTCACGAAGACAGCCGCAAAATTATTCAATTATATTGATTTTGTACGATGGTTCTTTTTTTACAGGTAGCTTATACCTACGTGACTGTGCAGCTGAGCCCTATATTGCAGTGTATTTAATCGTTATGGGGAGCTTTTCCTTGTTGCTGGCCGTTGTTAATATGGTTCAGCGCTGCCGTAACAGAGGCTCCCAGACTATCACCGAGGATGACGAAAGGGCAGACAGGCTTCAGCCGTTTGAAGTTCTCATCACATGCTTCTTACTGGGCTGGTTCATCGCAGGTAGGCAGGTCTATAAGAACTACCGTACGCCGAGTATAGCAACTGTCTCTGTTTATTAGTAACTAAAGTACGTGCGCCTTAGAATAAAGATAGACCCATGGGTGCTCACAGTTTGGCATAAGGTATGATACTCACAACCAATGTGCTTAAATAAGCCTGCATTGATCTGTCCTTCAATCTAAAAAATATATAATTGAATATTAATATAACCCAACATTGTTTCTGGTCTTCCTTTGGCAATATTCTGTGTAAATTCTTTTTGGACTTTTATATAAATCTTTTTCTTTTGTAAAATCTTAAACCTTGTATGTGGATATAATACCACCAACACTTTTTTCATATTGTTTATTCATTTGACCTATATTCTGTACATGCTATTTTTTTACATGTCAATGTGTTTGGCAGGTAACGTGTGGATCTACCGGACATATAGCGATTACCAGTGGACGGACTCAACAGCCTCAAACTACTGCGATCGTAACTTCTACCTCTTCTCATTCTGGATCACCACCTCTATCTACATGTTGTTTGCAAGTCTTTGTTGTTGTGGTATGGTGGCCTCGGTGCTCACCTACTGTTGTTGTAGAGAGTAGAACATTCCAGGGGATACGTTTATTTCTACTCGGTGGTCCTAACCTTTAAATCAGTAGCAATGCTCAATCATGTTGTCGATAGAACATGGAGGTATCGCACGAGTAAGGACGATGCAGCTCTACAGTTCTCTGCAGGGTGTTTCACGTTGTTTTGAACCTCGAAAGACCAGAGGACAAGCCTTTTCTGTATTTTAAGGCCATGGACTGTGAATAAAGTAAGACCATATATTGGGCATTCCATGCACAGCGCTCAGAACAGGGAAATTCAGAAGAACCAGCTCTTTTGACAATGATTTCCTGTAAATTGTTAATTGTATGGATAAACCCCCATAATGTTTTTTAGGACCAGTTGTATGGTATGTTTGTTCCATAAATCGCCTAATAATTTGGAACATAACTTAATGGTGATCAGTACAAGTAGGTGTTTTGGAACTACCTACACTATTATGTTTTTGCTGGCTTATAAACAATTGTAGAGCAGATCGTCACCGGACCCATGTCTTCTAGCACCCTACTTTCTGACTGTAAAATGACCCAAAAGCATATATTTTGTGGACCGTTTGAAGAATAGCTTAACGTGATCTTCAGAGATTAGTAGTTCTCTTTTAAAATACTTGGTAACATACACTTGCTGGCGCAGCTCAGTATGGCTTTAAGCACATATGGATTCAGAGATTATGGCTCTTTCTTGCTACTTACCGTTTGCGGGACTTTATTTTATCTGTAATAATCTTGAGCTAAGCCAGATTTCTTTCACAGTGTTCCATTTCAGACATTAAACTTTAAATTTGAAGGTTTTACAAATAACTGATTCGAGACGAAACGGCGCATATACAGCTTTTTGGGCTACTTACGACTGCAATTAGATCACCATGCCGATTATATCTGGTTTCCAAAATCATAAAAGATTCCTTAAAATGTTTCTTCTGGTTGAATGTAACGTCAAAAGTCTAGTTAATGGATATCTGGTAACAAGAATTCAACTGACGTGTTTGTATCGAGGCAAAAAAAAAGCATAATCTGACTTTCAACTAATTCATGTTAATGTAAAATCAGAATTAGGCGCAATTGGTTGGGTAGGAACCTCCTGTGCCCTCTCTGGGCTAAGGGGCATCAGGAAGCCGACTTGTCCTGTTTTTCGTCCTGTAAATGTATTGTGGCGTCATTCTGTGTTGCCAGCATCTTTTATGGTGGTTTACTTCACCGATTAGACTGGCACGCCGTCAGAAGTGTGAAATAACTGTAAAACCTCAATCAAACAAAAATTCTGAACATTAAGCCAAACTTTCAATATTCCATTTATTTTGAATTCATGTTTAATCTTGTGATATTAAAAGATTAATCTCAGACTGTCTCAAGAGATATTTCAGTTGCTGTTGTTGTGTGTAGTATTAGTGACGTTTCCTATTTGTTTTCTTAAGGAAATGATTCGCGCCACAACTTTTACCTTTTAATAACCTTGCTTATAAGCTAAATTGCTAAGATAGCGTCATCTGTTCAAGTGGCTCTGCAGATATATTCCGGAACCAAACCTCAATTAGTTCTTAACTCAACTTGTTTCCATGGAAACTGAACTTTTTGGAATCTCTTAATTCAAAAAGACACTAGTCCACCATTTGCTTGATATGAAAACAGGCAAATTTTAATTTACGCCTTTTTTTTGTACACCGAAAGAGCATTGTACTGAATAATCGGTGCTGAATAATCGATGTCCATATGTACACACATGTTATACGTTACAATGATGCATTTATTGGGCATTTTTTTTTTTTTCTCGATTTGTTGAGTTTGTATTCGAAACTATGGTTGACATGTCTATATAAAGCCAAATCCGGTGGCGGCAAGCAAAATTTTCTTGCTCTACATTTATAAAAACAAAAATATAAAGCCAAGTGTATGCTCCGTAAACAAAGCCTAATTTCAATTTTTTCTTAATCCAACTAATTCCCATGAAAACAAACGATTTTTTATTTTTGAAATCTCTAAATATCAAAAGGCACTAATTAACTACTTACTTGATTTGCATATAAAATTTCATACTGATACCACAAGCGGTTTTATCAGCTCTGCTGCGTAAACGAAATGTGGCGGACGTAACCCATTTCTATATCCGACGCCAACTTCGTTTGGGGCGGGGGATTTTAAAAGCAAAGTATTTTGCTTGAAATAATGAAGTTTCCAAAGGCCTGGTCAACTCTATTGCGTGTTTTATCTTGTCGTCGTACGGCTTGTAGTGTGTGTTGTGTATTGTAAAGTTGCTAAGCGGAAAACGTAGACGGTGAAGCAGGAAATGAGACGGACTCTTCTAGATGACAAAACGCACACAATCCTGAAGGGTGGAGTCCTATTCGATGGAGTCGTAAATTTAATGACATTACCCCAGACATATGTCTTAAAGCAAGATGTCCGCTTTTCTGTTACGTAATTTCTGAAGAGAGCATTTGAAATGGGTGTGAATGTTAAAGTAAAATCGGCCATCGTCCGCCGCTTCCAATTTTCAAAGTAGTGCTTAATGTGGTTGAATATTTCATCAATAGATAATATCTATGGATTTGAAATATTAAAATTATGAAATATGTAGAGGTTTACTTTGGGGTTTTACGCCGTACTCAAGGTTATTTCACCGCGTGCCAGCCCAATCCGTGAAGGAAACCTCCGTAAACGACACTGGCAAACATGCAAGAAAGGACAAAATATTAAAATAACATAAAAGTAGCATAAGCACTCAAAAATAGGATTTTACAACAAATTCTAATTGCCTTGGTTGTAACTAACTTTGAAGTTTATGCATAAATTATAAAAAGACAATTACTTTGAAATGAAAATTATTAAGTTGGCACAAGGGTAGTAATAATCAGGAGAAATCATGCCATAATTCGAATTCAACATAAAGAAGGTCGGCCATTTTTCCTCATATGCCTCAGGTAAAGCTTTTGATATCGCCAGGTTCATGACCTTAAATTGATAAGTTAAGATTTTGAATAGCGGTCGGGGCTAATTTTTGACTTTCGACGTTTGACCTGGAGTAGCGTCGGTACATCTAAGGGAGGCTCAGATATGACAGTTGATTGACACATCCAAATAATATTCTGAAAGAAGATTCAGTTTTGGTTTTTTTTTTTGTTATTATAAAACTCTCCTTCAACCTACAAATTTGATGTTGGAATTACTGGAAAGCCTCTAACTTGAAAAAATTATAAATTTCAAAACTGTTGAGTGCATATGCTGCGTTAACAAAACAGGACACCACAACAAATCAGCATCCTGTGCTCCTTAGCTCAGAGCACCAGGGTACAGCATGCTCCCACCCAACTACCCGCGATATGTAGAGGTAAAGTGAGAGTGTAATGTAAAAATCGTCTTACGCCGTTTACATGTTCAAAAACAATTTGTAAACACCATAAACCAGAAAAATACTACAAACGTCTTTATTTGCTTAGATTGTTTGATTGGAGTTTTACGCCGTACTTAAGGTTATTTAACTCATATGTATAACGGTGTGCCAGCACAATCGGTGA
>JAVFBZ010006544.1:0-12274 GCA_032466195.1 Katharina tunicata
GAAAATGAAAAATGAACAATAATAGTATAACATAATTGTGAAGATCCGGACATCGCACAACCTTACCTAAAACAACCCTTGCAATATAATGTTAACATCAGAGCAACTTATTGGAATTAATAGTAATTACCAAGCTGACATTCTACAACAACTCTGTAGTTATCAATTAAAAAGCAATTCACAAAAGTCGCACCTAGAAGACATATATATTATTAGCTCTCTAATCTAACTTTCCTGATGAATCTGAAGAGAGACGCTGACCCTTTAATAACACTTGGTACGACGTTTATGTAACAACGAATCTATGCTGTAAAGGTCGCCATATATAAACTACCAGTTAATTGGTAAAATCCAATACAAAAATCTCAAAGGAGATCTGAATACAGGTTACATTACTTATTAATATATATAGATCACGTGAAACTGGGACACTTCTATTACCTATATATAGACAACTGGGAATGTAATAAGGGAAGATTATTGCAAAGCGCAGCTCCCACTCAGACAATACATGTAGTTGATGTTGTGTTGTATTGCTTTCATAACGAATTATTATTCATGTATGCGGTATAATTTAATAGACTGATCGGAACTAAAACATGCCATATCCTCCATTGCGACATTTGCCATTCAACCTGCCCTTTATGGAATCCCATAACAGGACAACATAATGGATACAACCGGATACGTTCACTCCATTGGCTCCAAATTCCCATTTTCTAGTTTCCAGAACTAGAAATAATTCGATTTTTTTATATTCTGTGGAAACATTTGCTTTATACAAATGAATGATGTTCAGTGGTAACCATTTCTATTTTATTCACGTGTAAAGACAGACCCAAAGCATGCGAAATAATAGTCCAATTCAGAATCAAATTTTGACAGTCACTGGAATTACAGCCAGTATATATCAGATGTATAGGTCATATAAATGCGGCGTATAATTCAATTACATCCTATTCGCATCGTTGTTGGTCACTGTTTATCTATGATTGGATCGAGTTGGCGTGACTGTTTCAATATATTTCATTAATGTGTGTTTGATGTATTTTATATTAGTTACGACTTGCGAACCGATTCACCGAACACAGATTCAGGCAGAACTAATCTGTACGTCTACCTATCAAATTGATGATTAAAACGCCAACTATTCGTTAATTAAAAATTATTCAACAGTGATTCGATTGATAATGGCAGGATTCTTGCAGTTTTCGTAAAAACTTCAGGAAATTCAATGAAATAAAAATTGTTTTTTTGTCAATCAATCGAAATTTTACTATTTACAAGACGGACTTTCTAACTTATTTAAGCAGCATTTAAAAGATGGGCACTTGTCAAAAACATTGCTTTGAAGATATAAATCCATTAAAGTAATGTTTTTGGACTATCTAATGACCATGACGTCATGTCGCCTTGTAAATTTAGAGGGCCTGAAGATAAAATGTTTATACAGTGGCTTATGTTAAATATAAAATCGCGATTATTGACGACAAATACGTGCGCGGTTTGACAAGACATAGTGCCAAGTTGACATCGAATATAAATTGTTTCCCACAGAGAGGTATTTTGGAAATACCAATGGGAATCAACAACCTTATTTAAAGCCTAATTAAATTTAGCCGTTTACAATTGAATGAGAAGTTTCAGAGATCCTAAAATAACAGTCAATGACCCTTACAATGTTAAAACAACTGTGGAGGCCAGTACCGTAACGCTCCATTTTAGTATACAAGCCCACTGAATTGATTAAGACGAATCACACCATTTTTTGTTAAGGATTATATCTTGCAATTAAGTCATAGGGAGATCACTCCGCCCTTTGACTAGCTGTTGAAAAGAAAGTTTCCTCCACGTTCGTATTTTACTCGGAATGGCGGATCCGATGTCTGTATATCTGCATTGTTACTGTGTGTTTTGGTTCCAATAATCGCTTGCCACAGCACAAAAAACAAACAGTTGTCGAATGAAAGTAAACCCCCTCAAATCTAATACAGTCTTGTATTTCAAGAAGATCCTTATCTATTAACTTAATTGGTTCGAATTTAATATACAAAAAGTGCTATCAATTTGAGTATCCTTACCGTTGTAACAGATGTTCCGGAAGAAATATGTTCCTTTATGTCGCCATTATGCAATTTGTCTAATAGGATAATCAAAATCGAAATCGGAAATCGCCGCTGCAACAGTTCTACCGGTTTTAGTTATAATTAGTTTATAGTTCTATGCCAAAATGTTTCTTTGGCTTTTTCGAGTTATGTAAATGCTCATATTAATTGAAGGCAAACGATTTTAGTGGTAGGCATGATAGATAGTTTACGCTGTGGTAGGCAGCACGGACAATGTACTGATGCTCTGATCAATATGAAACGTTATTGCCGTTGTAGGATTTACTGGATATGGGTACTTGAACAAGACAAGTGGATTTCTTTCTTTTATTAAAATAATTTTGGTGTTGTAGAGATAAATACGAAAAACTCCTAACGTATTATTGTTATTTGTCATTATTATTTTCGTTAGTATTTGTACAAAACGGTATTCTCCTAAACTCCCAAATGTGATTTAGGTTTTCAGTATGAAAATGGAACTCATTTCAGGGTAAATAAATACGTTTAAATCACATTTTCCCCTCGAAAACTTTTCATTACCAGGCGAAGGATAAACGAACTGGGCTGAGTCTAACCATTCTATCCTTACCATTGTAACAGATGTTGCGGAAGAAATACATGTAAGTTCCTCGTGTGATTTTCTAGAGTCACCATTATGCAATTTGTCTGATTATTTCATCAAAATCAGCTGTCGTCACCACCTACATTATTATTGTATGTGACTTATGTCCCCCTGACTAATGGAATCGAAACTCGCCGCTGCAACAATTATACAGGTGTTAGTTATAATTAATGAGTTCTATGCCAATATGTCACTTTGGCTTTTTCTAGTTATGTAAATGCTCATATTAATTGAAGACGAACGATGATACTGTAGGCAGCACGGACAATGTATTGACGCTCTGGTTAATATGAAGCGGTATTGCCGTTGTAGGATTTACTGGATATGAATCCTTGGACAAGACAAGTGGATTCCTTTCGTTTAATAAAATAATTTTGGTGTTGTGGGGATAAATACAAAAAAAACTTAACGTATTATTATTATTATTTTTATTATTATCGATTGTATTTGTACAAAACGGTATTTTCCTAAACTCCCAAATGTGATTTAGGTTTCCAGTATGAAAATGGAACTCATTTCAGGGTAAATAAATACGTTAAGATCACATTTTCCCCTCGAAAACATTTCATTACCAGGCGAAGATAAACGAACTGGGCTGAGATTGGTCTAAGTAAACATGTTGGTATTTCCTTTATTGACTGGTATTTGTTGCGGTTAGATTTTATGACTGCTACTCAACCATGGCTGAAAACTCATTTAGTGGTCTTGAGACTTCAAATAGTCGACTGCAGGCCTATGACAGAGTTAATGGACTAGACTGGGTTGTTTAATGACAACATGTTAGCTGTGATAGTTGCACTTATGAGTTGTTGAGAAATCTTTCCTCGAATGAGGAAACAAAATGAATTATGACTAAAAGAGTTCCAAACGGTAGAATAAATGAAGACTATTCTATTGAAAACCGTCTTGAATAGACCGCGTTCAATACTTGAGCAAAGGAGAAAATGAGAACGGTTTGTCCTCTATGCGGTTACGTATTACTATTATTCCGTACAAGCTTTTGGAGGAAATTTGATTAGAAGTCCACCTTAACGAGGAAAAAACAAACCAGACTGGAGTTGAGCGAAATGAGGCTTTTTGCCTTTGTCGACTGGGACAAAGCTCAGTAAATTATATCCGGCTAGACTTTAGGCATTGGCTGGAAGCTAACCTGATTCTGTGCAAACGAGGGGTGTAAGATTCGAGTTTTGTGTTGCACTTGGGCAACTAGATTAATTTTATTTCACGTGACTCTCAAGTCTAATAATAGTTCATATAGCTTGATATGTTGTAATATACAATACTCTATGTTTGAGTAGAACAGTTTCCTAGAAAGTCTTGTGCAAGATTGATCTGTATTCTTCGCATTAATCGCGCTTATATTTGCCAAAACTCTGTGAAAGTGATCAGATTTTCAGAATGTATGTTATACTGTAATGAAAATTGGCACTTTTCAAAACACTTTGTATGAGACATGTCCTGTTATCACTAAGGCTTTTTCGAATAGACGTTTTATATTATTTACTGTTTGTTACGAGGACTGGTTTGACCTGTGTTCGGGTTACAGCCCAAACATTTTTGTGAAGACGTATCTGTTCCCAGAACGAACTATACATTTATGCTATTATGATTAATGTTGAAAATGAAAAAAGAACAATAATAGTATAACATTATTGTGGAGATCCGGACATCGCACAACCTTACCTAAAACAACCCTCGCAATATTATGTTTACATCAGAGCAACTTATTGGAATTAATAGTAATTACCAAGCTGACATTCTACAACAACTCTGTAGTTATCAATTAAAAATCAATTCACAAAAGTCGCATCTAGAAGACATATATATTATTAGCTCTCTAATCTAACTTTCCTGATGAATCTGAAGAGAGACGCTAACCCTTTAATAACACTTGGTACGACGTTTATGTAACAACGAATTTATGCTGTAAAAGTCGCCATATATAAACTACCAGTTAATTGGTAAAATCTAATTCAAATTCTCAAAAGAGATCTGAATAACGGTTACATTACTTATTTATATATAGATATCAGGTGTAACTGGGAACCTTCTATTACCGGTAAATACACAACTGGGAATGTAATAAGTGAAGGTTATTGCTAAGTGCATCCCCCACTCAGACACTAAATGTAGTTTATCTTGTGTTGTAATGCTTTCATAACGAATTATTATTCATGTATGCGGTATAGTTTAATAGACTGATCAGAACTAAAACATGCTATATCCTCCATTGCATCATTTGTCATTCAACCTGCCCTTTTGGAATCCTATATCAGGACAACATAATGAATACAACCGGATATGTTCAATCTGAAAATGGCATTTATTAGTTGTTGAAAAATCTTTCTTCGAATTGGGGAACAAACTGAATTATTACAAGAAGAGTTCCTAACGGTCTTGAATAGACCGTGTTCAATACTTGACCAAAAGAGAAATGAGTTCGCTTTGTCCAGTATGCGGTTACGTATTATTATTATTCCGTACATGCTTTGGGGGGAATTTGATTAGAAGTTTGCCTTAACGAGGAATAAACAAACCAGTGTGGAGTTGGCATTGGCTGGAAGCTAACCCGATTCTGTACAAACGTAAGGTGGAAGATTCGAGCTTTGTGTTGCCCTTCGACAACTAGATTAATTTTATTTCACGTGAATAGCACGTCTAATAATAGTTCATATATCTTTATATGTTGTAATATACAATATTCTATGTTTGAGAAGAACAGTTTCCTAGAAAGTCTTCTGCAAGATTGATCTATATTCTCCGAATTTTTCGCGCTTCTATTTGCCAAAACTCTGTGAAAATTATACGATTTTCAGAATTTATGTTACACTGTAATGAAAATTGTCACTTTTCAAATAACTTTGTTATAGGTTGTTGTCAATTTTAGGCTTGTTCGAATAGATGTTTTATACTATTAACTTCCTGCTTAGAGGACTACTGCTGTAACTTCTGTGAAGGTCATATCCTGCACATTTGTCTGAAAACTTATCTGTTCTGACAGCAAAAATATTTCAGTGAAATAAAAAACTAAATAAACACAGTATACTGCCGCGTTTAAGTAGTTTCGTTAGAGGCGTATATATGCTCTTTTATTTGCGAGGCACTGTTTCTGTAACTTCTGTAACTAAGTAGGCTTGTGTTTGTTAGCCATAGTTCTCTGAACGAACCCAGGTGGGTGGATTTAAATTATCACTACGTCAGTAACAATATGTTAAGTTCCAAGACAACTTCGAGGTTTGAAACCGCGTTTTACAATCCTGTTGCGAGCTCAGCGATATTCGAGATTGAAAGAAAAGAATACAAACAAACCTGAACGTAATTACCATGTTATTGAATAAATACAGCTTGAACAAGTTAACAGATGAACAAAAGTAAACAAACACTCACATATGGACATGGGAACTCCATTCCCGACGGGCTGGATTCTATGAAAGTCTTAAGAATCAATCATTAAATCGATTGAAGTGGTTTACATACAAATGCCCGATATTTACCTATAGTATAGTCATGCATAAGCCTGATGTATATTAAGAACAAAGTATTACATTGTATTTCTTCAATAATTTGCCGTGTATTGTTTGAATATTTGTACTGAGTTGACTTTTTACACAACTGAATAAATACGCCTAATAATTCATTTCATTTAATAGTCATTATAGATTTAGTTATATGTCCATTCATTCCCAAGATACCATATGCTCCTGTAGTATCTGTATCCAAAGCCATAAGTCAATCTCAATGATTGAATTTGGGCATAATGCATCGTAAACATTCGGCTTTTAAAATTCAGTTTATACAATACACTGTATTTGGTAAATCACATCCTTCAGTTTTGTCAACCGCATACTACTTGACATAAGATCAATAGTCACCCACGCTTCCAGATGGGGTCTTAGTCATCATAGAAATAATTAAATTGAGGTAACACATGTCGCCGTTTCATAACCAAATCATTAACAATGACCAACAATCGTTTTTGCGAGGATTATTTGCATGTTGGTTGGAGAAAATATACTGGTACTTTTTTTTTTTTTTTTTTTTTTAATAACAATAACTTTTTTAATTACTACAAGTTTGTCCCTATAACACTGCAAATCCAATGCTAACGTTTTATAGGAACTCACGTAAATTAAAAATCAAGTTTTAGTAAGAATTCCAAAATTTACAAAAAATGTCCGTGCAAAGTGACGGTCGGTAGATCTCTAAAAAAATCGATAAAGGTGTTTTAAACCATACTCCAGTTCGTCTGATGTTTAAGCTTTCCAAGATTATGGAATTTCGCTGTTAGCACTTCCAGGGTGTTTGTCTGGTAACATACATGTTCCATAGCTTATAACATCCACGAAGGCAATACCACGGTCACCGTAATGTCTTTGATTATCCTTTTAGGCACGAGGTTGATGAAAAATAATCCGAACGGCATATCCAATTTTTGGGACTTTTGCCAATCGTTCTTAACACCGTGACGTCAGATGCTGTCATGGTAACTACTGCTACACTCAGAAATCATGAATATATCTGTACTTGACGAAATTAGATAAGGAGAAGACCATATGATAAGATTTTCTTAACTTAAATTTTTGAAACACAAATCCCATCATATCTCACCTTTATACCAAAATTGATCCATAAAGGGCATGAGATCAAATATAGATCTATAAAACTTAATGAAAGTTTGCTATATACAATTTCTCTTTGGTGGGGCCCATAAATCCCTATCAGAAATCCCACTAAATCAGCGGGTTTCATCTCCAGCATTAGTACATACACCACCTCTGACACAAAGACATGATTTAGCTATACCAGAATCGACAAGTTTTTTCCACTCTCCAATGATATGTGTATAGTGTTTGGCGATATCTGCAGCTATACATATAGGTGAAATGTGATGAAGACGGGTACCAGCGTTGTCAAACAAGCACATATGAATTATAACGGGGTTGCATTGTTGGCATCATGAGTGTACATCATGAGTTTAACGGTACAAATTAACGGGTTTTTTTTACAAAATGTAAGATTAACAACTCACGTGTTTGAAATAATTAAACTAACAAATTTAAAAGTAAACGACCAGATATGTCTTGAATGGAAATTTATTTATCTATCTATTTATTTATTTGATTGGTGTTTAACGTATAATTAAACTACTTGTGTCAATTAAACATAAAAAAAACGTGCACACAACTCAATAAATAAGCTCAAAAAAGTAACAAAAAATAACATAGCAATTATACCTTAAGTTGAATTTCCAATCCTTTCCAAGATACAATATGCTCCTGTGTTAACTAAATCTATTGAAACCATATTTCAACTTCAAGATCTGTCACAATCCTCCGTCTGTATGATGCAGTACATTTCAATAGACTGTCTTTGGTAGAGTACCTTCTTACATCTTGCCAACATAATTTGTCATGGATTCGATAGACCGGAAGAAATTATTAAATTTAGGTACCACATTCGACACTGTCATTACCAAATCTTTAACAATGACCAAACCTTAAATTCATTGATGGTAGAAATATTTAGGTAACAAGGTTATGTTTGCGATATGTTTTCAAAAATAGTGGCAGTACCGCATTAACTCTTATTACACGCCTTACTCCAATTTCGTTTCATATCTTGTTTTGGCTTTCTAATATTCTCAAACAGTTATCGCTGTTGGCACGCTCATGATGTATGTCTGGTTAGATTATCAATTCATAGTATATAGCATCCACTAAGTGGACGTGAATCATATTAATCATTAGTTATAGGCCGTGATTTAATTAGAGGCTCACAATATGTTAATCGACTAGTCATGTAAGATGAATTGCCCAGACTGTTATATAGCCCTGTGTAATAATCAACCCGCATCTACCTGGGTATGGACATGATGCGGTGATGTATCGGTCGACATTTCGGCGGGTTACGATGAACGCGGCGAGATTCGATTTTAACCCCTTTCTAGTTTAACTTAAAGGAATACAATCCGAGTGTTTATTTTGGTTTAAAATAATAAAAGTGTGATTCGTGTCGTGACAATTGTCTAGATCCATAGGGATGGAAGCATTTCAGTGCAATAGGTTTTTTCTGTCTCCATCGTCTGAGTACAAAAGCATGAATGACCTGTACAATACTGAGCTGATCGCGAAAAGAATAACTTCGTCAAGCCTTTTCTATTGAGAACCAATGGATAATGGTACTGGTTTATGTAAGGAAGGCAGGTTTAATTCATTCCACGTTAAGGAATATAAGTATGAAAGTTTGCTTTATTTAGCGTTACAGACTGACTGCAATTTCGCCTGAGACTGCTTTATGTAAGAATTACGGTATGCCGGTTTACTTTATTGGCAGCTAGGTCTGGCGTACACAAAACGAGTTGAAATTGTGGCATCTTGCCAACTGAGACTGGTTTAAGTGCCAACAGAAAGAAAGGCGTTATCTGAACCTGGACTAACAGTTTGACACTTGGTTATTATCCACACGAACAAATCGTGGCCGTGGCCAGGATAGCTTTATTGCTATATAATCATCACAGACTCACCCATTTCTCTGTCACTTTATGGTCGCCGATCACATAAAAAAAAAACGTTGCGAACTGAGCTGCATACTAATAAGATTTTCGTTGATTGTACACATAAAAATAACTGATGAGAAACAATAACTTCAAGATGACATTGTTGAAGCATTTCTCCAATCCTCAGAAACAATGATGTAACATTTAATGACAATACAGAGTGTTCACAATACATTTTAAACACTGGTGCATTTTTCGCTTGGCATAATCAAAATTACTTAAACTGCCATGTGATATTCCAGGGCGATATACATTTATTACTTCAACAGTGATTCCGTCGGTGTTCTGTGTTCATTATATAATATTAAAAACAAACACTTTGTTCTTTACACTAAACAAAGTCAAACCCGACATTGAAAACACAACTCCTGAAGCATTTGATACAAAGAAGGGCTAAGCATTAAACACCATTCTAATTTGGTGAAAAACCCTAACTTTATGTTGACTTAATTTTTCCGCAAATAAATTTACGATAGGAGCTAATCAAACTCTCACAAAATATGCCTGTTGAATATTTCTAACCTGCCAAGTGATAAGTGACTATTTTATATATTGCTTATTCTCTAAATCTAAAGCCATTACTTAAATAAAAAACGGAAACAATTAGTTTCCGACAACGTTAATTAACAAATGACAAAACAGATTATTTATTGACAAAGTTTACCACGAAGAAATACTAAGGTATTCTACTTAATGATGGTATGACGTCTGCCAAAGCCCAATCTAGTACCGCAGATCATGTAGGTCATCTAGTGCATATACCATTGTGGATGCCAATTTGTCTGCAATAGCAAGATTTACTAATGCATCCTGTATCTATACACTACATAGTAATAGATATCTTTAACAAATAGTTCATTTCGTACGTTTATTATTTCAAAATGTCCACTGTAGCTTAATGTCATCACCTATTATGGTAGCTATACACAAAAGGGTAGTAATAACTATAAACAGAACATGGTCTCTTCAGCGGATTTTTAGAAATTGGTTTGTACTGTTGTAACCGTTTATGAATTATGCACTGTTAAAATACATAGTAACGTCATAAATGCCCATGGCCGCGCCAAGGCGCTTCAATCAGAATCCTTTGACGTCTGGGGTCGGTGAAAATTTATTTGAAAAAGACGTAAGTCATATCAAACGTAGTCTTGCCATTCGTGATTAACATCTTGACGTCAGATGTTGTCATGGTAACTACGGTTCACTGTCAACACAAACGAATATGTTTGTCCTCGACACATTCGGGTAAGGATTAGATAATAAGATAAGATATTCTTATCTGAGATTTACCAAAATTTAAATCCATCATATTTCACCTTTATACAGAATTAGCCACAAAGCCACCAGATTAGATATATAGATCTACTAAAGTAAGTGAAACTTTGATATGTGTAGTTTCTTTCTCGTGTGGCCCATTACTCTCTGCCATAAATCGCACTAAATCAATTCAGTTAATCTACCAAATCAGCGCATTGACCATCTCTGATACAAATACACGATTTAGCAATCATAGATTTGGGAAAGTTAGTTCCACTCCCCAAGGCCCCAAGGAAATGTAGTTAGTTACAAGTAACTGCAGTTTGGATCAAAATGGACAATAATTTATAGCAGGGAGAAATGTCAAAACTGAGTGTAGAGATTAAAGTACAATCGTAGTCTAAACCTGAGTGCATTTATATAAACTTCTTTTATTCTAAAACCCAACCCGTCACTATAGTGATAACGTAGATAAGAATACTCTTTTTCCGTTTTTTTACTGTAATCTGTAACGTATTTATATCAACAACAACTGGAAAGCAGTTCGTTTGTTCGTGAGTGAATTACTCCAATACATAAACGCGATTCAAACTTTTGTTAAAAATTAAAAAACAGCGAAAAGTTTATGTCATGCGGAATGGAGTAATTTTGTGTACTTTTTTACTTCACTTTAAGTTGTACAACTGTCCGATACATTTTTGAGCACAGAGTTTAACAAAAGCTATCACGCCACCGTGACAATGGCTCTTTGTAATGACATCACTGCCAACTGTTCTGGGTAAGTGGAGCTTTGCTGTTTGGATTAATAGTAGTTTTTGGCGGAAGCTGCTGTTTTGTTGTTGTCGGGTTTCTAGCTCTAATGGTTACACGTGAATGGTTTGACAAGAGTGTACTCACGCCAAAATCAAATTGACCTCAGTGCACGAAACACTTCAAAGAAATTCATGGTCAAATTCTCTTCATTGTACTGAATGAAGTGAATCAATGAGCATTGATAACATAACTGTCGCTGCTGCCTAGCTAACAGTATTAATGATGATGACTTCCTGATGGTAGTTGATTGGTACAGGTGGGAAGAGCAAAAGCTGCCTAATACAAAACAAACCACAGTTTAACTTGCTGCAGAAAGGATCTTTAAAAAAGCGGGCCAACGCCCAGAATTAACGAATAAATTACAGTTGTGAGCTATAACATGTAGCTATTATCCAAGACGACAAAATGCCTAGTGGTATGCTATCAAACACTATCTAATTAGCAGAAGTATGCTATCAAGCACACTATACATATAGCAGTGGTATGCTATCAAACACTATCTAATTATCAGTCATATGCTATCAAACACTATATATATTTTTGTATAAATGTAGAGAAAGAAAATTTTGCTTGCCCCCGCCGGGATTCGAACTCGGATCTCTGGCTAGCAACACTATATATATATATAGCAGTTGTATGTTTTCAAGCACTATATATACATGTATAGCAGTGATATACTATAAAACACTATATGTGCAGCCATGGTACGTGTATGTTATCAAATACTACACTAGTGTCCAAAAGAAACGATACCAACTTGTTTTCAAAATATTTTGTTACGAATGGATTTTTGTAATATGAAAACATGCCAATTCGTATTGCACATCCCAAACACAGCGTATCAGCCAAAAATACCGGGAACACGTGATCACTTCCGGGAGAATACGTAAATTTCGTGAAAGTGACATTGCCCTCTCTAGC
>JAVFBZ010006553.1:1309-12274 GCA_032466195.1 Katharina tunicata
TCTAATGCATTTATTTACTAAATCATTCTATTATTAAAACACAAATCCATGTGAGTCAGTTTGTGAGCTAGACCACCTGACCTATTTATGAAATATGTCGAGTCATCGTCTTGACGTAACTAAAATAAAATCTTAGTGCTAATATAGAACACGCCCATCATGATCGGTAACATTGGAGAAACTGTCCAAGCATGTATACCACTGTATTATTAACAAACTACTGCGCTATCACCAAATAACAAAGAAAGGATTTTTGTGTTTGTATAGTCTCCGCTTTCGAACCTCAGAAAATGTCCATATAAATTATACAAAGAAAGAGGCCTTAAAGTTGAAACTGCACCACCGATGCTGGTCAGGAACATCACTCGTACTGTGTGTTGATATATAACCTCTGTCTGCCACGGTGCCACACTCGTACTGTGTGTTGATATATAACATCTGTCTGCCACGGTGCCACACTCGTACTGTGGGTTGATATATAACATCTGTCTGCCACAAGACAAGCCCCTGGTCCACACGGTGCCTGGAGGGAGTCGCATGGAACCATTTTGCCAGGGTTAACTCTACTGTTATAAATTTCGTCATAGGCAACAGACCTGTCAAATAGACATAGCAAATAAAAACATGAAATAGATATCATTGCCAAACGAACAAATTTAAAAACAAAACCGTAATTTTTATGAGATGTTTGTTGCTTCTCAGTTTGACAGGGCCACTTCACTGTTAGCCTATAGGTTAGTTTCTTCTGAACCAACTAAAGAGTAAAAATTAATATCTTAGCAACATTTGTACAGCATCTATACAAGCTCTTTAAACGTAGAGAATAGTTCTCCGGTACTTGTGTACTTGAAGATCAATAATTATTGACTTATTTCCACCCATATCTAGGCTGACAATCTCTCACTACGGGAAGCACTGACACTAGGGCACTAAATGCGTCTTTTCCATCTAGACGTTACCCACATGTTTTGTGTTTTTGTGATTCCGATTTTCAGAGAAAAACACAAAACAGTTGTGGGTATCTAGATGGAAATGATTCTCATTTAGTGCAGAGAACATTTGGCATGACTCTACTGGAATACAACTAGCCTTTCCTTGGATCAAATTTCGGTCGTGCCACCTTGAGCCTTTGTAGCTCATTAGCTACGTTAGTGCGCTGGCCCTGTTAGCCAGAGACCCGAGTTCGAATCCTGGTGGAGACAAGCAAAATTTTCTTTCTCTACATTTATAAATATATATTTTTACACACCTGTTGCTGGTAAGCATCATCTCACAAGTTATCACCTCACTTCAATATTAGCGCTTCCTGACCTAGTTCGTTTTCTTCATAAAATTGTTCAATGTTCATATATATTTTTTTTTGCCGATTTTTTGTCCTTTTATCACTTTTTTTTCTGCGCCTTTAAAATGAATTTGAAATAAAGTCAAATGATGAGATGAAGTGATGTACAGTTTGTCTGCAGGCGCCTTTTATGGAAATCAAGCAAACCACAATGCTTTGTTTCTGAAGTAGCTTAAATCCAAGGTCCAATTAACTAAACTGTGTCTTCCGCTCATTATCACCGGATCCGAATATTTCACACAGAACAAACACACCTTCCCAATAAGATATCTCTTTTGAAATGACAGCTGCCGCCCTGGAATTTGTATTTCATGGATGCTGTCGGTTTTCGTTTCATGTGCAATTGTTCGTGCTTGTTCCTTGGTGATCCTGGCCGTGTTCTCTCATAAACAGATCCTGGACATGCCGGGATCCTGGCCTCTGTATCAGACATAAGCAGCACCAGTATGCTATAGATGATACAGATAACTATCAGTATAGGAATCTGATGCCTTCGTCTTTTTTTTGGAACCCTCTATTAAAAGAAAAAAGGACCCATTTATTTATCTATTCGTGAACGAATTTTTTGCTTTAAAGTTCAACAGTTTTTAGGATGAATACAAAATGGATATAACAAAGAGCTAATGCAAATGCAAATAGTTGACTACATAAGTATTCATTCATTAATAGCCTTTTTAGTTTCGTTACTGCTTTTAAAAATCGGTTATCAACATTTATTTTTTTACTTTCTCTACGGAAAAAGGTCCCATAATAGACCGCGAACTTACTTTTTTTGTTTTGGGGATTGACATTTTTGCTCGGCATAATCAGACTTGGAGTTCAATAATTGGCCAGGATGTGGCATTACTGTGTACAATCTTGCGGTAAAATTCTAGCAGGATCTTTTCGGCTGCACTGGCACCTTTCGGTGGAGACTGAAAACATAAAAGGAGTAAACAATTAAGACGATGAGCATAATGTATCAAAGTATACAGCTATTGATACTAGCAGACAAAAACAAAATCATCATGACCACAAAATGAAATGGCCACCGCAAGGACGAATAATTAAAAAATATAATTTACAATATTGTGCTTGATACATGATGGTCGAGTCAGTGATGTGTTTTTAAAACATAAAGTCAATCGTCAACCTGTTCCAGCTGGATAAAAAATATCTTAATGTGTTTTTTTTTTCTTCAGTTTTCAAAAAGAAGAATAATTAAGTGTAGGAGATTGGAAACTTAAAGCCTACCCGCAGCAAGATGCAGTTCACTCCATTGAGCCCCTGTCGAGAACTGTTTCCGTTTTTGTCATCCTCTCCTGATACCAAGTCACTCAGACCCAGAGCCGAGTCCACCTGCAAATACAACATACTCAATTCATTACACAATCAAGGCAACACAAACTCACTCAGTCTATGTAGACAGGCATGATACACAATTAATTACACAACAATCAAGGAAACATATTTCATTTCAAGTTACACAAATGAAAAATTAACAATGCTTAATATAAATGACACTTTTATAGACAATATCTACTTTCAATGAGAACAGTATTAAATGAGTAGCCTATAATCTTATAAGTCTTGGAGAAATGTTCAGAAATATTCAAAAATGTGAATGAAACTGATGTACCTGGATACAATTGGTTACTTGATATGCGTTGAGAGTGAATGCAGAGGCAAGCAAAATTTTCTTTCTCTACATTTATACAAAAAAATATATAAGCCTATTTATAAGCCTATTAATAAGCCTATATAATCTCCTTTCTCACAGTAAACCGATGCAATACCGATGCGAAAACGATAGCTTTGTAGACAATAATATGAAATAAATGTGGGTATCTACCTTTAGAAGTGGAATGGTGTTCTCCCAACAGAAGGCCTCCATCAAGGTGTGCTGAATGACAACTGTGACGTCAGAGGAGTCTGTGATGACGGAAAGTACACATAACGTCACTCCATTTGGGTCACTGTGGGGTAACAAATTAATATCGTTTATCAAATATTTGCAAATTTATTTAAAAACCGAATTTCACGACATTTGCACAATATTCCATTGTAGATATACTGTTCAAGATTTTAGAAAGCTAAAAATTCCACAGTTCCTACCGATGGATACATAGTACAAATCAATTTTCTTCCTTGTGGTAAATTACAATTATAAAAGAATAATAAATGTCAATGCCAGACAAAAGTTAAGCTATACGCCCAGTTTGATCTTGTATATCATAAAACAACATCACAGAAGGAGAATAAGAAATATCTGTATATACCAAATATATATATTATATGTATACAAATTTTCTTTCTCCGAATTTATAAAAGAAAATATATATCCATGTGCTAGTGTCATTACTCTTGACAAAATATATATATATACACGTATTAGATGTCTAAACAACCTACTTGGAGACATGTTTAGCCATAGCCAGTCAAACCAAAGGTTCGCTCAAATATAACCTATACATACCTTTCCAGTAGTTTAGCACAGTCATAAGCACCGTTAGTTAGCCTGCCGCTATGGACAGCTTGTTTGAGGGCTGATCGTAGTGCTGCGTTTATCAATTCGGGACCACTCCTGGGAAAGACAGAAGAGAAAACACATTCTTAGAACATCTTCAAAACATTTAAAGAAAAATAAAATAATTCAAATTTTGAAATATATTATAATACAACAATATTTTGTTGGTTAGCTACTCTATCAGAGTCACGTGTCAGAGCAGTACAGTACCATTTTGCTTATCAATGAAGGTCACATGATAGCACTGGAAAAACCGCATCGTCAGCCTTTACTCCCATGTTGCAAGAGGTTGTGAAATTTATCAAGGGAGATAATCCTCAAAATCAATGAAATGTCAGTCAGCAGCATATAGATTTCATCATATTGAAGCTTCATATGCAACGTGTAATTGTCAAAGCCTGGATTATTCCATATGAAACAATGAATACAGAAAACCACATAATGGTGGATTTTATTTTGAAAACGTAGCATATTTAACAGTTTAACAGGCAAATAATCTACCCTGTGTTAACTTTTTGGGTTACAGGGCCAAGGCATACATGTTTTAGTTTATGTGAAAAAATAAAATAATTAAATACATGAAAACAGATAAATTGCTTACATTTGGCTGGAGTTTCTCATGCTGTCGTCAGAGTCGGGAAAAGTCATGATAATCAAACGTCTGTAATTGCTGCCAAAGCTCCGTGTTCAATATGGGCCTGTATCGTCCTCTGCGGTAACGTACAACTGACGACTGTTTCGATATCACCTGGGATTTTGTCTGTGTTGTGCTGAACTGGGTCACGGGCGTGTATGAAGGAAGAGCCGTCCCATTGGCTGAGGACGCAGGGCTGATTAATATGCATTACTTACACGGAACAAGTTGAAACAGGTCGTGCTGCAGTACTGGGCGATACCTGCCTCGTCTCCACCCAAGCACGTTGTCCGGTTTTGACCGTATTGTTATGTACAAATGTTCGAAAGCTTTTAAGAAAAATATGTGCGTAAGAATGAGAGGTATTATGGTCCATTACAGGTAAACACACACATGTAATACACAGGTAGTCTTGAATGAGATTTTATACCAAAATTTCAATAAAGGCTTAATTTGTTTACATTGTTATATTGTTTACTTATTCTAAATTGTTAAGTCCGAATTAATACTGGATGAGGTAGACTGAAATGTTAATCGTGTCTATTTATTTGATTGTTCTTAATGTCGTTCTGAGGTTACATTCACTAATATGGTAACTTTTCACTTCGAAGCAGCCAGCAACTACCCTTACATAACTTAAAACATTAGGGGACTCGAGCATGTAGCTTGTGGTATATTGAAGCGGAAGCTATAGCTCACTGCCCATCCAACTGTGGCTCGGTTTATTACTCGGCCTACAGATTTAACTTGCAAGGGTAACCTGGGGTAAATTAAGAAGTACTCTCCTTATAGACCAGCTGGTTGGGTGGGAGCCTCCTGTGCCCTGGTGCCCTCTGAGCTAAGGGGCAAAGGATGCCGATTTGTTGTGGTGTCCTGTTTTGTTAATGTACCGAGGCCTAAATGTTTTTTTCCGGTCTTGCCTGTTGCCAGCGTCGTTTGCGGTGGTTTCCTTAAAAGACTGGGCTGGCCCGCCGTCATATAACCTTGAGTACGGCGTAAAACCCTAATCAAACAAACCAACCTTGCTGTAAGCTGGGATGTGATATGAAGGCTTAAATTGTACAATCATACATACAGCAAATGAGATATTATATGGTGCATGCTGACTACAAGTCCTTTAGGGGAATAAATAATCGTCACACTGATTGATTGATTGACTGGTGTTAATTATTGGTTGGATTAGGCTGACCCGTCTTGATGTTCTTATAAAAGTAAATAAATTTCTCTACTATTTCGCAATACATAATATCAACAAAGTGATATGAACACAGCGAGGATCAGCAGTCCAATAATCCAGTTAACGACTATATCTGTTTGTTGACATTAAGCGAAGTTTAATGAGCAGTGTGGATGACACTCGGATGAGCGAGGGCGTGTGTTTATAACCAGATAGTTCATATCTATTTCTGCCGCGTGAAACTCGACGAGACACTAAAAATAGATTGTCACATTGAGTTACGGGGGATTAATTTAGAAAGTGTGTATAACCACGCGCAAAATGTTCGACATGAGTCGCGAGTAAACAACGCGGAAATCAAGCCGAGTCACCGAGC
Source organism: Katharina tunicata (assembly GCA_032466195.1). Lineage (NCBI taxonomy): Eukaryota > Metazoa > Mollusca > Polyplacophora > Chitonida > Mopaliidae > Katharina > Katharina tunicata. The sequence goes on from JAVFBZ010006553.1 coordinate 7,345, forward strand.
GAGTAAATTCACAACGCCTTCCATTCTGCAAGAAATTAAAAAGTAGTTAAGATGCATTTTTTTCTCATAGAAATTATTTCCTTCATCAGAAAGCCGGCATTCAAAGGTCTGATATCTTGTTTTCCTTGAGTAAAAAAGTTATCCGACCAGGCTTTTAAATTAGTACACGATATGGCACGGCTTTCTTATGTGTCTTACATCTCTCATCAGGGGAAGGACTTCGCTTTTCGTTATACTGTAACCTTCTTACTTAAGCTGTATCTCAGCACGTGCTGCGCGTGACACAATGAACACACAAAGTGTATAGGTATTTATACCATTTGGTCCGATTATGTGCATCCACATAAAACACAAAAGTTCTAAAATAATCGAATTTTATATTCGTTTTATTTATAAATAAGAATCTTTAAAAAAAAAGGTAAAATCATAAATGTATGCGATTCTGCCATTGAAACGTCTAACGTTACTAAGGTAAACATTACCTTGTTAAAGCGGCATTTAGAAGCTGGGCACATAACACAGGCATTACTAATATGGAATTTCAACTTCTGGGTATATTGATAAGCGACGTGTCGGCCTGGATGCTGAGAACATGTATTGTCATTATATTTATTGCTTGAAAACGGCCTAAGCATCTAGGTCATAACGTCGCCTATCAATATACACAGAAGTTGAAAATCCATCTTAGTCATGTCTTTGTTAAGGTAAACAATGTTAATTCAAAAGCATCATTGCACTGGCTGGTCTTCGTCTTTTACAGTTTATACAAAAAGATGCATATCATTACAGACGCATTGCAAAAAGGTTAAATATATTCGCCTCTCTATACGACAAATAAATAAAAACAATACAAAACAAAGGGTAAGAAATGAAAAGTGCCAAATGTTAAAACCAAATTACTTATAAGTTTTGGGTATTATTTACACACCGCCTAACCGAAACAGGATAACTTTGATTTGAATTCACGTACGGTACAAACGATTGTCAAATTTCAGGGCGCAAACATGCAGATAAATGGACCAGCAGACAACCTGGCTGTTAGGATAAAGTCTGTGCTCATGTTGCCGACTTACTAAAGCTTCATGACAAGGGAATCAGACTGATAAGGAAAGTCGCCACTCTGATCTAATTAAGTTACCGATGACTGGCCCTCACACGTGTGATCTCGAGCCTTGCCAAAGGGATCTCGAGCCTTGTCAAAGGTGATATCGAACCATGCCAAAGGTGACCTCGAGTCTTGCCCAAAGTGACCTCGAGTCTTGCCAAAAGTGACCTCAAGTCTTGCCAAAATTGATCTCGAGCCTTGCCAAAGGAATCTCAAGCCTTGCCAAAATTGATCTCGAGCCTTGCCAAAATTGATATCGAGCCTTGTCAAAGGAATCTCGGGCCATGCCAAAATTGATCTCGAGCCTTGCCAAAGGAATCTCGAGCCTTGCCAAAACGGATCTCGAGCCTTGCCAAAAGTGACCTCGTCTTGCCAAAATTGATCTCGAGCCTTGCCAAAGGGGTCTTGAGCCTTGCCAAAGGAATCTCGAGCCTTGCCAAAGGTATCTCGGGCCATGCCAAAATTGATCTCGAGCCTTGCCATAACTGATCTCAAGCCTTGCCAAAAGTGACCTCGAGTCTTGCCAAAATTTGATCTCGAGCCTTGCCAAAGGGGTATTGAGCCTTGCCAAAAGTGATATCAAGCCTTGCCAATTGATCTCGGGCCATGCCGAAGGATCTCGAGCCTTGTCAAAAGTGATATCAAGCCTTGCCAATTGATCTCGGGCCATGCCGAAGGATCTCGAGCCTTGTCAAAAGTGATCTCGAGCCTTGTCAAATGGATCTCGAGCCTTGTCAAAGTGATCTCGAGCCACGCCAAAGGGATCTCGAGTCTTGTCAAAGTGATCGCGAGCGTTGCCAAAGGGATCTCGAGTCTAGCCAAAAGTGACCCCGAGCCTTGCCAAAAGTGATCTCAGACTATTCTACGCAGAGCGCATTTAACTGAGGATAAACAATTATACACATAGAGCTATCAACTGAGTGTGAAAAAATAAGCACAGACCGCTATCAACTGAGTGTGAACAATTCTACACAGACCGGTGTAAACTGAGGATGAATAATTATACACAGACAACTATCAACTGAGGATGAACAATTATACACAGACCGGTGTCAACTGAGGATGAACAATTCCACACAACAAGTTATATAACTGAGATCGTTTTTAAAAAAAATCTAGAAGTTTGATAGGGCATGATAGTCAGAGTGAGGTGGCGACCCAAGGGTGGTTTAAATAAGTGGTACAACACACTTCACAAGATCAGCCAGAAGCTGATTATAGATAGGCGGCAATATGGACAAAAAGAAAAGAATAGGTAACCAGAAATGCGAATGAACTGAGCTTGTACTCGCTTTATTAGTTAATTGAGTTTGTTTATATACTGGTTGTCCACTTACTTAACGATAACTTCGTGGATGTCTTCCTTTTTATCATATTAGAAACGGACAGAATTAACACAATATGGGCTATATGAATTCACTTTATTCGTAACTTTTTCCATCGGTTTTGTTAACGTCAAGGCTCATCAGAACAGACAGTGGATATTTTTCTGTATGATATCAAACACTTAGTTTTTCTGAAGTGTTTTGCTTTTTGTGCGATTGTAACAAACCATAAGTTAGTTTTAATGGCTGTATTAAGTGTCGAACAACCCGAATAACCCTCAAGTGGTCTCCCTTTTATGGTTTGACAGGAAATGAATGCTGTATACCAGAAATACACTCGGTGACCTTTGGTAAGTTGCTGGGCAAGGTTAGATTGATTTAAATGCTACATTTTCTTGCTCATCTTACATAATATTTTTCATGAACACACTTTACATAGAGAAGCCGGTTGTCACGAGATCACAGAGATCATTTTATATGTATTTATTTATTTGACTAGTGTTAGACATGGCATCACTTATATAAACACTTGCATTGTCGCTTTTTTTTTTGGAAAATCTTGAAGAAATAACCGAGATAACTTATACAATATTCAGAAACTTTTCTAGCAGGAAGTGAATGTTTTTAACGTCATTGTGTTTACAGTAATGCCTATCTGTATTTAAATATTTTCGCGCTTCTGTTTTCTTGATAATGAACATTTTTTGCTTCAGGGAGTGCCCGGCGAACAATCCGATTTGATACAAAGATTACATTATTCCATTATTCAGCTCACTGCATATACAATCCGATTTGATACATAGATTACATTATCCCATTATTCAGCTCACTGCATACGACATATTTTCTTAAGAGTGCGTCGATGACTTGCTTTATTGTTGTCCCATTGTCTAGTGAATCGATGTAAATTAGCATTATCAGTTGAGAAATTTGTATTTTAAGATTGTCTAAAATCGGAAGTGTTCCGTTGATTCTTTTTATATTCCTTCCATAAGAGGAAAAAATACCACAGTTTGTATTGGTCACTTAACTCTTAAGCCATTATGCTGACTTCAGATAACGAATCGCCTGTTGTGAATTTAGAAGCACTTCCTGAGATTGTTCGGTGTATTTCAATTCGATTGTACTCGTCCCAGGTCTGTGGACTTCATACAGCCTGAAGACAACATGTAAATATCTGTGTATCGTTCAAATCAGTTCCGATATAGTTTTGAGTATTTGTGCCATTGTATTCGATGTGCACCAGTAGACTAGAGCTAAGTATTCGGCGTTATGTTTTCTTCAGTCATTTTAAATTCTTCAATCAGCGTTTGTTTGTTATTTTGAATTCACTTTGTGTTTCACAGATTGTTACCTCTTATCCAATAATATTTTTTTACTTTTTCCTTTACGAATAAGTAAAGCAGTATAACTGAACTAAATTAATACTTAGGCGTGTTTAATCCAGCTTTCATATCCGCACAAAGTAAACCGCTAGGCTTTATCCGCATTGGCTGAAGTTGAAGGAATTTCCTGTCAGTTAATGGATTGTCTTTGTGAACCTAAAGCGGTAATGGTTCAAACTTCACCAAACCTTATCAATTCAATCGAATAACTATAGAGAAACATTTCCGTTGGGTATTACGAAAACGTTCAATTCTTATATACATTTCATATTCATGTAGGCCTAATGGCAGAAATTCTTCTTTGTTGCATGTACGTGTTTATTTTTCTGATAATGTTGGGGAAATTTCACATGAATAGTTTAAACAAGTGTTCACATTTTAAGTAAGTATGTACCTTGTGTTGCAGACCTATACAGACCAGCCATAAGTACTTAACTATGTTGTACACAATTAACTCAAAGAATTAACAATTTAAAAATAATATTTCCGCATTCACTGTACCGTAGTCGCCCCCGTGTCTTATTGCCCTTAGAAACCAGTTCAGCGAATTTATTCGGCTTATGTCAATTATAGAGTTAAAAATAACCGCATTTTACACAGCCTCATTTACTTGAAAAAAAAAAAACAGCTGTCGGGTACTCTTTATTTTTCATTTTGTGACAAGTTAACTTGTGGACCGGGAAGTTATAAATCTACCTCTTGTAAAACAAGGAAGCGCATTGTGAATCCCGTTCACGTGGGACGAACACAGACCGTATTGTTTGTATCTGTTTACCTGTGTAATTTGCCCCGATCAGCTTCGGTGATTCAGCTTCTGAGATTTTGTTTTTCAATCTCCCTATACAGTTCTGCCACATCTCTTTTTTTTTTTGTTATTATTTAATTTTCACACTCTTGTTTGATTCATTGTGAGGTCAATGGTTTTATGGATTGACTTTCGATGAAGGAAGAAACCGATAGGAATGATGAATCCTTCGGTAATTTATTGATTGAGTTACTCGCTACCAATATTAAATGATAAGTCGATTAGTGGGTACCCTTCTATCTATTTAGCGGGTTCTAACACTCCGAATATCCCATTCGCTAACCTGTTATTACTTTAGATGCATGATATT
>JAVFBZ010006564.1:0-12273 GCA_032466195.1 Katharina tunicata
AAGAGCTATAAGCATACTACAATAGTTGAATAGTACTATACAAAAGTATTTCATTTAAACAGCAATTCATATTGTCTGATATTTAATATATTTTAAACTTTATGAAGTTCAACTGACCTAGAAGATCTTTCCTGCTTACAGTTTGACAATAAATCCTGTATGCCACCATTCATCCACGTATGAAGAATTTGCAGCAATGACAGCACTCCCACATTTATCACAAAACTTCATCAATTCATTTAATTTTTCTTCAAAGATGATGAACTCCCTCAGCTGACATGGATTCTTGTCGGTTTTGTGGTCTGACCCACTTGACTCTTCACTTTCACTTATACTGGATTTGTATATGGGCAGATATTCTGCTAGTTGATCAGTGTTTTATTTATATGGTGAGCTATATTGTGCTTCTGGAGCTTTGTAAGCTCCCATTGGTTTTTCATCAGGGTTTCTAGCTGGACTGATTGTTTTGGTGCCAACAGTACATTTGGGTTTCTTTGTATGCCCGGGTGTTCCATAAATCACTGCTGGGTAGTGGGTATGATACCATCTGTCAGAAAGAAAAGCATAGATGCTTATTATTTCAAAAAGCAAAAACAGCTTAAAATAACAAGAAGACTTAAAATTAAATTTGATGCATGTGACAATGGAAGTTTTAATAATAACTCCAATTTTGCTGGCTGCTATGTTTATATATACAAAAATGGTCCTGTTTTATGCAGTTACAGCTAACTCAAAGCTTCAATCATTCACATCCTTATTTCACAATGTAACAAATAATACTAAGCTTGTATAAATAAATTAAATAGATTCCCTTATACTGTTACTCAAAGCAGCAAATCTTTTAATGAAAACTTGTAGCTGCTAAACCGGTAATTGTTTTCTAGACTGTCGAACTGGTGATGAAGGCACTTGAAATATGGCTTCACAGATTTCTTCTTCCAACATGGACCTTATAACTATTGAATGTTGATACCACTTGCATTGCCTGGGTGATTTGGAAACAGCCTAGGAGAGGGACAGATACAAAATTAAAATAAGCCAATAAAAATGCACAAACAAATTTGTTATGCAAGAAACTAGCTGTTTAATAAACTTATATATTAGCTGCTTTCTAGTTTTAGTCAAACTCTGCCTTGCCCGTCTTCATGTTATTGTTGGACTTGTAGTAAAACAATGTTTTATAAATTTGCTATGGTTATCATATTATGCTATGTCAGAAGTCTAACTATAAATCAAATAGCATGTTATCTTCCTTCTAGTTTAACCACTAGAAAAGTTTGTTGAAAAATCTGCTGTTTCCAGTTTAATTCCTTTTACCCTTTGGCCTTTTACATATTGTCCTGGGACTCTACAAATAGAATATTTTCCTTAAAGAAACAGTGCTGTCTAAATTCTCACAGCATGAGTAAGTAAAGGTGAACATACAATGCACTGGCTTTCAATTGCTTGTCAATAAAATATATGAAAAATAGAGGTAAAATTTACAAAAATATTATATATTTTTTAGTAAATGTAGAAAATTTTATACAAATAGTGAAATACATAAATATATCATTTTCAATAATATCATGAACAAACTTTTCAGTAAACAAACTGCCGTCTAAACTTACTTGTTTTTCTGAAGTGACCTGTGATTGTCCCTGCGCAGAGACAGATTATGTGGGTTTCTTTTCTTTTGTCAAATAGTAGGCTATCTAAAATATTAAACGGAAATCTTTGTTACGATTTTAAAATTACAATTTGTCAAACGAGGTAAGTGGAATTGGGTAACTAGCATAGTCAAAGAACAAGATAAATCTAAAACTTGTATTAAATAAATAACAGGAGTTGCCATGTTGTATAATTTGTGAAAATAAAAGACAAAAAAAAAATGTTACCAAATGCATATATACTATACTGTCTTATTTATAATAAGTCATGCAAATAAACCCTAAATGCACATACAAGTTGTATCACTTAATAGTTCATTTGGTAGAAACCCTGCACATGTGTAATTAGTATATACTAAAATAAAGGATGCTACAATCTACTTCAAGACATTGTGCTTGACTCCACAACAGCCCACGGAAAATGGACCGCCAATAATACCATGATAAATTCATGCAGGCTGATGCAGCTAAAAAAAGTAACAATATATTTATCGCCAAGTGTATCGGTTTACTGGTCTGGATTGTTTTCCAGTCATCACATGACGTTGGTAACTTACCTTTGCTACTTTGGTTCATATGCTCCCCTTTCTCTATTCTTGTCACCAACATCGTGCTTGTTACATGATTCCCCGTCCTGACAGCAGCTGCGAAGGTATGTGCAGATCAATCCATTCTTGTTGCACTTGCACTGATTGATTGTACATCTTATCTTTGGACAGGACCACTTTACCACATTAATTACTGCTTGCGGAGCTGGAAGCAAAGTTGTCACGGTTGTAGGAGAAGATGAACAAACATTGGAACGTCATATCTGAAAACAAATGGACCTCGACGGCCTTCCCGCCCAGATCCTCCTTATTAGGCTTTAGATGGTGCAAGAATTTTTAAGAAATTCTATAAAATCTAAATGCTAGGTTCTAAAATGTCTGCGTGACCCCTGATGATGGAAAAACGCTCGGTTCGATAAGAATTATCCAATTCCCAATAAAAAAAAAAAGAGCCAGAAACACATCTCTGTGTGCATTTATAATATGCAAATATTCCCTGCTCAGCATAGCCCATAGCAAATATTATCAGGTAGTGGCAGTTTTAACACACCAGGAATTGTGGGTGTGTTTATGGATGTTCTTTCTTTCATATAATAGATATTTGTTTAAGGTATTTCAAACATAAACATAGTAGCCTATGTAGGAATAGAGTGTAAAATAAGTTACATTGAAATGTTTAGCTGCATGCTTGCTAACATAAACAATGGGTCAGTAACTTCTGTCCTGTAACATATGTTGATTGTGCGGTAAAGGCAGCTTGCATCAAAAAATCGTCTTTTAATTAGGAATGCTCAGCTTGGCCACAATTCAGGACTTGAAAAGAGGCAGTGATTTCAATAGTATACCGACTAGTGTACACATCTAAGTTAATGTTAAAGAAAGTGGTATATTGGATCTTAAACATATTTAACACAGTGGTTGTGCAATATGCATCCAAGGTAAATTATAAAAAATAAATGTCACTTGCTTACTTTTATCATTGGATGGCAGTAAAGCTTGTATAAAAATAATACAAAAATATGACAGCCATTTTGAAAAACAGTATGGCCGCAAGTTATTACTGACAATCATAAACTGTGTGTTTTAAACTCATTTGTGATTAAAAACTGTGATATAATCTTTATATAACATTCACAAATTGAATTATAGTGAAAATTGGTTCCTAAAAGGTGGTCATTTTGAAAATCAAGATGGCCGCCATATGCCACACATGCATGATTGTCAACATGATGTTTCTTACTCCTTGGGACCTAAAGAAGTTAGATGATATCTTCTTATCATTAAATGCCCACGGGACCTTATATTTCTACATAGTCCCCCTGACTAAGATATTTCAGGTCATCGACAAAGTTGGACTCTGATTGGTTAAAATTTACATGAGGTCAAGGTTTACAATCAAAATGGCCAGCGGTATCGCCCTGCTTTGTTTAGTACAGAGGTGGAACTTTGAATGCCGATTACTCAGCTTTACAAAACTTTTCAAAGTTGGAATAAAGTTTATTCTTATCGCTTGAAAACAGTCCATAGTCGAAAATATCAAAAGATTTCTGTTCTTATAAGGTTACAATGGGTTATGGAAACCACCCTCAGCGGTACTGCCATCAAAGGACACCACAGGACAAGTACAATACTCAAACAGGACTCTACAACAGATTCGGCTTCCTGGTATTCTTAGCTTAGAGCAGTAGGTGGCAGAAAGTTCTCACCAAAGACATGCCAGGAGAAGCAAGGGACACAAAACAGCAACAACAAATCAGCTCCATAGATCTTAGGCCACTAGCTCTTGCATACATACAAACAGTTCAGACTAAGACCAAACCACTTTCATTACTTACAAGGTAAAGGGTCTCCAATTTTTAAACCACTGAACAATGACATTGTCAGTCTCTCCAATGGCAGATCGCGCAACACATTTAAACTTTGCTGTCTTTCCGTCAGTCACTGTTAAAGAACGTATATTCTTAACCCAGATTGGCTCAGCTGAAAATAGACGACAGGAATGAAGAATTCTACTGGTTAGCACAAAAACATTGAAATATCATTCAAGGCCAAATTGCAAAAAAAGATGCTAAATTTATGGACCATATCATGAAAATCTCAACCAAGAAACCAGTGTTAAAGGCGGATGAAAATATCGGGTAACCCATACTTTTGTTTGACAGGATTTGTCTTATTAAAAGTATTTTCACTCAGATGAATGATTCAATTTGAGTGTACCCTGAATACTCAACAAAATCGACCTAAAAGGCATCAGTTTGAAAAATGTGAAATTGGAACTCAAACTTATATTTGTTGATGTAGTTGCAAGTGTGAACTTAAAAAAAAGATTGAGTTTCTACACTGTTTAGACTTGCAAAACATGTAGTTTGTTGAGTAGCAAAGGGGTTGAATTGGTTGAGGATTTAGTTTAGGGTAAGTCCAATGGGTGATAGAAACCACCCTTGATATAACTAGTAACAAACAGGATGAAAAACTTTGCAACGAATCGGATTCCTGAAGCACCTAAGCTTTGTTGATCTTTGTTTGCATTAAACGTTTGCAATCACAATGCAGATATTTTTAATGCAACTGAAATGTTTCCATAGTGAAGCAGGTATTGTGTATTACATTACATTCTTGCTCATACAACTTCAAGTGTTATAGTTAGTTTTAAAAGGTTTAAAAACAGTTGGTCCAGCTAGAAAATAACAAAAAAATGAAACAGTTACAATTGACATCCACAAATATATTATGCGAGACTCTCTCATTTCCACGAAGGGCAGTACATGTGTATGTTCCTTCATCAAGCTCCGTCAAATTTCGAATGTCCAGTTTGTATGTATTTGGGTGGATTTTGTGACGCCCAACCGGAAGTACTCCACCAACTTTGGACCACACAATTGTCGGGATCGGTCTGAAATATAATTTAATATATTGATATGAGTATATAATGTTTATTTAAATAATATTACAACTCTGGGTTGACTAGGTAGAGTGAAAACTGATTGTTTGTTTGTTTGTTTGATTGTGGTGTTTAACGTCGTACTCAAAGGTCTTTTAATTGATATGACGACGCTCAGACAGCACCAGGACATAGTATATGTTTGATTGGGGTGTTACACCATACTCAAGGTTATTTCACTTGTACGACGGACACCACAACAAATCGTCATCCTGTGCCCCTTGGCTTAGAGAGGACCAGGGCACATGAGGCTCCCACCCAACCACCCACCCATGGCATAGTAAGATTCTGCCATTCACTCGTCCGATAGAACATAACATTTATCATTATAGATTATTGACCAACTTTGCAATATGTCCTTAAAGTTCTAGTATGGATAGCCTCTTTTCTCCACAAATTTGACCATAGGAAGCAAGTCTTAAGTAATTTATTAAAATAATAAATGTGAGATTACAACTTAAACTTAATTTTCTTGTCGCTTTCAAGAGTGAACTTAAAAGAAATTCGTAGATTTTCAACTTTATTTGCCTTGACATCACAAAACTTTTATGGATCTTCAAAGTATGGGTTTATTGCAACAATGTTTTGGCACAGATACTGACACTATTATCAGTTTGATAACATATCGAGTATCTGTCCTGAAACGTCCCTCTCAATAAATCCAAAAGTTGAAAATCCATAAAGTGAAAATAAAGTTAAGTTGCGATCCCAGCATCTAAAGACAAAAAAAAACGAAGGTACTTAACATACATGACGAAGGTGTATTCCAACAGTAGACGGTGACTACAAACCCAAATAATCTCGAGTCCAATGAAGTTGTGTTGGAAAGCTTAGTCATGTTGCTGCTAAGTCATGAAAAAACTGCCTCCCATGAAACCAAAACAACCGTTTTAGCAGAGTTATATCCCCTGAATTGTATCTTAAACTCTGAATGAAGACCAGTTTACATCAAAACTAAAACTCTGTTTGACATCAAAAATTAAATGTATGACAGCATAAATGTAAACTAGAAACATACTGTCCTTTAATAGTCGCAGGTCTCTATGAAAGATAAACTTACTATCCATCTGGTATGCACTGAAGGGTAACCATACTTCCCAAACGGGCAACGGCCCCCTCAGCAGGGGTGTAGTATGAAATGGCTGGAGCCCGTGGTGGAATGGGACCAGCAACTACAAGAAATAAAATAAATATGTTTGTACTTATTTGCTTCGCGTGGAGACCTGTCCATCTTAGGAGCATACGCATCAAAGTTTCATTTATAGTGAGAGGAAATGGGCTCAGTGAAACATACTCTGAGGTCAAACTGAAGTTTTTAAGCTCTACCAATCAAACCTTAGGGCCATGTGAAAAATTATATGGGGCCAAATTGAAGATTTTACTCATAACCAATCAAACCTTAGTGCCATGTGAAAAATAATTTGGGAATTTTTCTCTCAGACAATCAAACCTTAGCACCATGAGAAAAATAATACTCTCCACCAATAAAACTTTAGACCCATGTGAACAATACTTTAGGGCCAAACTGAAGAGTTTACTCTCAACCAATCAAATCCTAGACCCATGTGCAAAAATACTTTGGGGCCAAACTGAAGTTTTTACTCTCAACCAATCAAACCTTAGAAGCTAATTGTGTTTATCAAAACTCAATCCTAAACAGAGACATTGGTTTTGTACATGTATATATACTCTGTCAAAAAAGAAACGCAAAGGCGAAATATTAATAGAATTATATCTTTAATACAAAGCGGGGCAATTCAGTAATTGTTTGGGGTAGCACAGTTAAAGTTGTCACAAATATGTGGTAATGTTCTTGCTATGGACCGACGGCAGCGGACGCGTATTCGTGACCGAAAAGCGCCGCACGAGGGCGCTGAAGTCAGTACCTTGTGTGGCAACCGTGAGATGCAATCACTGCGCGACACCTCCTTGGCATAGACTGAATGAGTCTTTGAATCCGGTCACATGGAATCCTAACCCATTCTTCATGCAATGCATGGGACAGTTGCGGAAGCGTCAGGCGCTAGGATACGCTGGCGTAAGCGTCTGTCCAGTTCGTCCCAAAGATGCTCAATAGGGTTAAGATCTGGCGATCTTGATGGCCATGGCAATACATTAATGTTCTCATCCTCTAGGCATTCCACTGTTAAACGTGCCGTATGCGGCCTGGCATTGTCCTGCTGAAGGAGTTCTCTCTGTCGATCCATAATGGGAAGCATGTGAGGGCGCAGAATTTCACCCCGATAGCGTACAGCAGTCAGGTTGCCTTGTACAAGCACCAGTTCACTTCTGCCTGTGTAGGAGATGGCTGCCCACATCATGACACCACCTCCACCTAAACTGTCAACTTGGGCGACGCAGTTGTTGCCAAAAAGTTCATTGCGGCGCCTGTATACGCGTTGTCGTCCATCATGTCTCTGTAAAATGAAACGTGACTGGTCGCTGAACCATACTCGCCGCCAGTTCTCGAGTTCCAGCCCTGTACATTCGTGCACCAGCAAACGCGTAAACGTCGATGTTGGCGTTGCACAACGGGGTCAACGTATGGTCTCCTAGCCCGTAAACCAGCTTCTCGAAGTCGGTTCCGAATTTTTAAACATAAAGTACAGAAAACCACTTGACTTATATATACAGATTTATGTGGATAATAGTTTAATTTATGTTCTGGAGTCCCCTGTAAGTACTTCCCACTTCTGATTAACATGCCTTCTGAACTGAAAATTCAATTTTTAAATTGGAAATGTGTCAATCTGCTCTCACATCTCATAAACACTTTGATGTACCGCCGACGTAACCCGTGTTAGGCAAACTCCTTACAAGGTTCAAAATGTTGGCTCGTTACAAACAAAGTCATTCGCCACGGCTGGATCAAAGTCTAATTGAACAGAAATGGTCAGCCTTCTTTTCGTTAAATTCGAATAACTGCTAGATTTCTCCTGGTCAGTACAATCTTTGTACCCAAAGAATAATTTTAATTTTAACGTGACTTTTTTTAATTTCTGACATCAAACCTAGTAAAAATCAAGGCAATGGAATTAGTTGAAAAATCTAAATATTGAGTGCTTATATGACTTAATGTTAAGAACGCTTACCATTTTGGTTTGAAATTTGTGAAAAACGATATGTTCACATAAGCACCTCAAAAGTTGCATTACAGAGGGTTTTCAATCAAACCTCTCTATAACGAAAATTCTTGGTTCGATTTCTATGAAAATCTGGATTTTAAATGAAAAAGTAACCTCTTAAAGGTGTATCATTATATTTTTAATATATATGATTGTATTCATCTCTAAACCAAATGGTTATGGGTCTCAAAGTCGATGAGTTGGGATCGAATCCTCTTCACTTTTCTTTCTTCGAACTCACCGCCTATAAATCCAAAATATATACATGTAGTAATCACAAGTAGGTATAATGAAGTAGTTAATTTGGAAACCTAATAATGTGTAAAAGGTTTGGAGCTATCAAGTTTGAAGCCTGGCCATGGTTGTAGCAGCAAAGTTCCCCATTACACAATAAACTTCGGATTTTTGTGTAATTTTGTTTTAACAAATTCAGTCAAATTAATGTTGATTTTAGACGTAGAATTGTCTCTCGCCTTGAAAAGTGCAACTCGATTTTGCATGCAACTATTTGTTTTCTAGTTATGGGTATTCAAATGGGGCAACATGTCTAACCCTTAAATGGAGAATCTTATGGTAAATAATTTGAGAAAGTTATTTTAAAATCCTTCCGCAAAACAACACAGTAACAGCAATGAAAGGGTGTTAGGCTTACACCTCCAACCAAGTAAGATCTTTACAGGTGTCACAATTTGGTCAGACATGTTCAGACATTTTAATAAAGTTATATACCACTCTGATCTTGTACGATCTTCGCAGATTTCCGAATGGCATGGATTGTACCCACAAACCAATCAACTTCGCCTGCATGGAGAACTTTTTGGTTGAAAGCGACACCCCAAGACGGCATGATCCCCAATGTTGACTTTTGTAATGCTGGTTGGCGATGATCGGAAAGCTTCCGTTTCTGCCATTAAAAAAAACATACTTGTTTATTTACTACAGGTAGGTGTACCCAAGGGGGTGAGTGGGTCGATTGGAGAATTGATGATGGGTTAATGGGTTTGCGAATTGGGAGGTTGAATATGTATACAATTCATCGGTGTATAAACTTGACAACAATTCTATGTCACTAACATGACGGCTTTGTGCTGCCAGGGTATGAAACTTCATAAAAACTAACCAGCAATTTCTACGGCCAAAGAAAGGAAATCCGCAGTCTAGTTCTCAACCAGTCAGCCATCAATTGGTCAGAGAGTACCTGGGCACAAGAGGATTCCACCCGATCACCCACATATAGTAAAGGAGAGTAGGAAATCCAAATCGCAACCAATAGAGCCTTGGCATGGCCACAACAATGCAAAGTTTGTTTGTTTGATTGATTGGGGTTTTACTCGTACTAAAGGTTACTTCACTGAACCTGTGAAGGAAACCACCCTAACCAATGCTGGCAATACAGAAGACTCCACAAGATATTGAAAAGACAACAAACAGTACACCACAGCAAATTGACTTCCTGATGTCTCTTAGATCAGAGAGCACCAGAGCACAGGATGCTCCTCCCAACCATAGTATTAGCCAGAAATCCAAATGAGCATGTCTCCAATACTGGTTTTATGATATATAATTACCTGCTTTCCTGATATCCACCAGTGATGAAATGGATTTGCCGTACGTGTTGGAGGCAAAGCATCGATAGATACCGATGTTGACATAACTTGGTGCAATTAATTCAAGGCGCCCTCCTGACACTTTGATATTTTTATTCATATCTGTCACAACTTTCTCTCCATCCTTAAACCATTCATATCTGCAGATAAATTGACATAAAATATTAGTATGGTTTTATTCATTTACTCATTTTTCATTAAACACAAAACTGTTTGAACAGTCAATTAAAAACTTAATTGCACAGGAGATCTGACTTACAGACTGTACTCTAACAGAAAGGAGCTACACTATGACAACCTTGACATCTCATGTACATGTATACTCATAATCAGCTCTCGTTTGAGAACTACCTGAGCAGGAAATCCATGGAAAACCATTCTGTAAAACGGTCCATTGATTCACTTCGGTGACTGACCTTGTATGTAATGACTAGGCATTTTGAATATACCTGTGAACGTCACAGCGAGGCTACTGATGCTTGACCTGATTAACCGAACTACATGTATAAATAAATTTAACTGTTTCACGGGACTTGATTCTCTTGTTGCATTAGTCATTCCAATCTAATGTAATGCTAAATGGTTCTGTTTTACGTCTTCGTTTTATTTGCTGTTACCTGCTCTATGTCGATTTGTATTGGTGCGGAATACACTAGATGTTCTATAGAATATTGTTATCAACATGCGATATAAGTATTACCCGCAGCAGTAAATATAGAGCTAATAGACTAACAAAAATGGTGTGTCATTACAATAAAGCCGATAATCGGAGGAGATGAAAGGTACCGGAGTTAGGCGATGTTGTACTACAATGGCGTTTAACCCTCACTTATTGTCGCAAGGGATAGTTTCAAAAAATTGTTTACAAGATGATTGTGTATTGTCCAAGTTCTATTCCACGAAAAGCAACAGCTGTAATACCCAAAAATGTATTGGTCTACTAGAGTAAACCTTAAACTGAAAAACTGTGCCTAATTTATTATTTTTTTTATTTTTGCTTAGAGCGATCACAACAGAAGTTCTTGTATCTGCAACTTTAGGAAACCGTAAAACAACGCAAACACATATGTCCAGAACACATTAAAAAAAACCTAGTTTAAACTTATAAAATATAGAAACTGGTTGAATAAGAAATTATGAAATAAAGTTTTGTTTCATTTCATGAGATGTTTGACTACGATTTACGTAGTCGATTTGTTTGTTCGTTTGATTGGGGGTTTACTTCGTACGAGTTTATTTCACCCATGTGACAATCGATGGAGGAAACCAATTGACAACACAGAAGACACCATGATTCATTTACAAGACAAAAACAAGACACGACAACAAATCGCTTTTCTGATGCGCATTTCATGAAGCTTAGGGAGAGCATCAGGGCACAGACGGTTCACACCCATCCATGCGCTTTAACGTAATTGATATGGCCAACATTGACCATATTGGGGAGGAGGACAATTTACTGTTAATGGAAGCAAAGTTTTGTTGCCGAAACATTCGATGAGAATAGTACAGAGGATTTCTTGATACACCCGAAGATGAAAAGATATTCTAAACTAAGTGTTCAACTTAGAAATTAAATCAATTTCAATAAAGATTAACATTCACCAAAACTTTTCTAAGTTAAAACGTAAGTATTCCAGACAGGGCTACTCAGTACTTGCAGGCACTCAGGTAACTAACAGCATCGACTAAAGTGGACCTAATGTATGTATGTGACCGCGCACCAAGTCAGATCTCAGAGCTAGTAAGGTGTGAAGAGATGCAATAAGAATGTCGGTTACTGATAGATAAGACAAAATTGAGACCAGATTGGTTGGTGTCATACAGGGCAGAGTGAGCAAGATGGCTGCACTGCGAGTGTCTTGTGTGAAATCACGATCCGGCCAGCCGACTTACTCAATTAACTCTTACATGTAGCTAGTTTATACTAGAATTACGGCCCCAGGCGATATTTTCAACCATTATCAGTAATGACCAGAGTTCATAAGCATAAATCTGTATTATAATCCCCAAATGTTTATTTCACTCCAAAGACAGAGAGGCAGCAGCCCATGCCCTTACCTCCTAGCTCGTACCAACTTATAGCTTGGGCATACATTTTCATAGACTTTCAGTTTCTTTGACTTAATTGAGGTTTTGGAATACCATCAGCTCTGCAGTCCAACTGTGTGTTGTCATAGCTGTCAGAGAAATAGATCACTTTTGGAAAACCACTATCAATCTTCAGTGGCTAAGCCCCTGACAAAAATAAAAATAAATAAATAATTTCAATTTTGTATGTAATATACACTCTTCAAAAAAAGAAACGCAAGATGAAATTCAAAATTGATACTTACAATTTTGTACACATATGTTAACTCAAACAGTTTTGTAGGGTTGCACATTGTTACTGGAATGTTTCAG
>JAVFBZ010006597.1:0-56128 GCA_032466195.1 Katharina tunicata
TTTTTCTACATACAGTTTTGCAAACTTTTTTTACATTTCGTTGCTTACCATAAAATAGGTGACGTCATTGAAAGGTACCGGTATGCAAACTTGTCACTGAAACTTTTGCAGCCCCTTAAAATTAAATCAGCTGGCGTCTCACATATTTTAGTTAACTTTTTGTGAAATTTTTGGTTTTTATTGCACAAAAACTACTTCTTTTTTTTTATATTCATAAAAATCAATATTGAACAAGTAATTAACATCATACATGAAAAAGTTTTTGTTTGTAAAAAGTATAAATATTTTTAAAATTACAAGTTTGCAAGTTTAGATCGTTTTTGATCCCTGACATAGCTTAATTTGTTTAGAAAAAGTGTCTTCCGACATTACTTCATAGTTGAGCGAGATAGTTAAGTTAACCCTTGGCTTGCGACGATGCCCACGCTGGAAATTTGATGCCTTTTAAAATAAAGATTAGAAATTCAGCCTTCCTGGGACTGGTCAAATATAAGTGGGACCGGTAAATTTGTACCTTGCCGGTCAATACTTTGGTGGGCCTAATTTTGCTCTCGTGCACCTAGTTTTAAAATCTAGGTGCACACTGTGCACCTAGATATTTTTTTTTAATTCGACCCCTGACCAGTATACAGTGTTTTATATCAGACTCAAGGGTGTTTAACTTATACAAATCAAATCAAATCAATCTTTATTTATTGTAGGGGGTTACAAGAAAAAACATGAGGCACAGGCTGCTTATGCCGACAGTTTGCATAACAGTAATCTGTAAAAAAATATATATATTTCTATTTCAGTAAAATATAAAAACACAAACACAAACACAAACACAAGGAACAACCATACTTTTGTGTTTGAAAGTCTATATTTATTTATTTATTTATTTATTTATTTATTTATTTGATTCCCATTTTATGTCAAACTAAATGCTATTTCTCGTATATCCCGATGCTGATGGTGTATTGTGGAAAACCAGGAAGAAACCTTGTATAAACCAATCTGTGAACTCTGCACCCACCGGAAAAAAATGCCTTATATACCTAAGATAAATAGGGGGACTTGAACCTGTACCTGGTACAATGAGGGGGACTCAGCAGTCCAACACTTCATCAACTGAGCCATTGAGTAGCCACTAAATCTATTAGATATTCATTAATGCTGTAGAGCTCTTAAAGTTTTGTTATCAAAATAAAAGAATAATCAAGTTGATCTGATTGAATGATTAGGGTTTGATGCTGTATTTAATTGTGTAGGTCTGAATTATAGTAAGATAATTAATTGCTTTCTTACAGCACTCATAAACCAACACTACACATTAAGAAATCCTAAATTGAATAACTGTATCCTAACTAACATATACTGTAGGTTTGAGAAGCTATTTAGCATCCTTTTAAATATATATGACATTTTGTAAAACATTCAGTAATTTTGAATTACCCTAAATGCTCAACAAATTTGACCCCTTTACAACTTATAAAACTATATTTTATGCAAAGGATAAGAAGTGTAGACATACAATTTTGAAATTTTTATGAAGTTCGGACTTTAAATTACTAGAAAATGTAAGTTTGAGTTCCAAATTCAGATATAAACATCTACTAAAGTACTTAAAATTTGTGCCCTTAGAGGTCAAATTTGTTGAGGATTTAGGGTAGTCAACCTTGAATCATTTAACCAATCTATGGCAAGAAAAGTTTTTACCAAAAACAAACAAAAACTTCTCAAACATATTGACTGGACATAACGTCTATCAGACTAGTAAATTGGACACTCTAGAAGGTATAGGATTGAGCAATCCATAAAGTGTTAGCTGGTGAAGACATTATTATGGACTTGGGGAGAAATTCAATCTACACCATTTCTCTCTAGGTAGTTATTGGTTTCCGAACAGTCTTTCAAAGGAATCATAAAATAGCTTTTAGTTAACACCTATCATTTAGTTACGGCTGCGTGGTGTAATTTATAGCCACATCAATACCTATATGATTGTCGTAAATTTACTGAATATTAGATTGCTTTTAGTGGGGATTTTTCATCCTTTTTTTTCTTGGGGAGGTTGGGGAATTTAACACACGGTGTAGCAAGGAACGCTAATATAATAACCTTATTAGGTCTGAAGTGCCAGCACTTATATACATGCACATTGGCTACATCAATACGTCTAGGAAAACTGTGATAGTAAAAAAAATACCATATATTCTGTATGTTGTTTTTTTTTAAATATCAAATATGATATCTTGTCTGATACGTTAACAAATTTTTATTTTTTTTTAATATCAAATATGATATCTTCTGTCTGATACGTTAACAAATTTTCTTTTTTTTTAAATATCAGATATGATATCTTCTGTCTGATACGTTAACATTTTTTTTTTTTTTTTAAATATCAAATATGATATCTTCTGTCTGATACGTTAACATTTTTTTTTTGTTTTTAAATATCAAATATGATATCGTCTGTCTGATACATTAAAAAATGTTCTGGACTACCTGAAAATTTCACATCAGCACATCAATCCCCTAACTTGCCTTGTTTTGTTTTGTTTTGATTAGTGTTTAACGTCGTACTCAAAAGTATTTCACCTGAATGACGACTTACTAATCTTAATAATTTGCGTTGCCAGTGTATGGTGGAAACCGGGAAGAAACCTCGTAAAAACCACCCCGCAAACTCCGCAGCCACCGGAAAACTTCTCTTATATACCTAAGGTCCACAGGGCGGATCGAACCTATTCTGGGTACAGTGAAGGGGGTTCGGTAGTTCAACGCTCAACCACGGAGCCACAGCGCGGCCCCTCTAACTCTCAAAATAAACTTTACTGGCACAAAACTTTAAGATATAACTATGAAGTAAGATGTAAATATACATTTACAGAAATGCCATAGCATACAGATTATAAACAGGATTGCATGTGGTATTATATACAGTGAGAGAACTTTCAGACCGATAGGTGTTAACAAACTGAAAGGTGGCTGTAATCTTATATTGTTCTGTTACATCTCATATATTACCCTAAATCCTCAGAAAATTCAACCTAAAGGGAGCAAGTTTTGAGTATTTTATTAAAATTTTTATTTTATATTTTCTAGTAGTTTGAGGTCTCAACTTAACAAAAAATCCAAGATTGTTTTTCTATACACTTCTTAACCATTGAATAACTGGTACTTCTGGTGGCAAAAGGGTCAAACTTGTTGAAGTTTTAGGGTAGATTGTCAATGGCTCAGAGCTTTGGCTTCAACCAGGACATACTGGTGCATTTGATGCCATTGAGCCCACTGCAAATGTCTCGGACACTTGTTAAATGATCTATTTCTCACCAGGTTAGCTCCACTTCCAAAATAAAAGCAAATCTGTCACATGGAAGAAACACCAATATGCTGCCAGTACTAAAGTAGATGTATACTGAATTGGCTCTTGAATACTATTTTTTTTTTTTTTTTACATGGCGATCACCATGGACCCAAAGTAGCTTGGTTTCCTTCATGAATATTAAGCCAACTGTATGTTGCAATGCTTATTAAATTATATTGTAAGCCATGCACACTGTGAGCTCAACAATAAACCTGGCAAGACTATCAGGGACTTCATTTGCTACTGTTCTTGTAGAGTTACGAGAACTCATTAATATACAACTATGCAAATAAGCCAAAATAAATAAGTAACGTTAACCAAAAGCAAGCCCTTGTGTAACATAAAGTCTTTAGTTGTCAAATTAGGGATGCTTAGCAAAGTGACGTATGAGTCTGACCAAGGCGCTAGTGCAATCGGGTATTCATATATCTCTCTTCTACCAGAAATGTATGGGAATGTCAAACTCTCACGGGAGTTAAATTGTCAACTGTTGTGAAATTCCAGGAGGTAATATTCTTGAAAGAATCTTCAAAGACTGAACTCAGTTTTTCCAGTTGAGAGAAGAGAGACATAAATCTGTCACCTATTGAATTCAGTGCCAATAACGCAGCTAGAGTTTCAGGGAGAAATCTGCCAGGGATTTAATGGTAAGTCTTGTGTCTTCATTATCACTTGTCCAATAACAGCAAAATTAATCTGCTGTGAGCCGAGGGAGTTTACGATTCCGTTATTGCAGTCACAAAGAGGGGGTCTTAATAATGTATTTCAAATAAATCAATGCATATTTCTGTCGTAGATGATGAAGATCTGCTCGCTACGAACCCTTGTCGAGAAAAATCTCTCCAAGGACTGATTGAAATTGGATAATTCTCCGGCTTTATAAGAAGACTTAAAATAATGACATCAGTATAAGCCGGCAGACCGGCAGCCATTATTTAGTCCTGTCACCATCTTAATGAGTTCTCAGCTAACATAATATTCTGAGATATCCAGGTGCCAGATGAAATGATATTTCCACAAGATCACTTGTTTACCCAAACGGAATAGCTACATTTAATGATTTTACTAACAGGCACATATAAATTTGGAGTTCCATACATTGGGTACATAAATATACATAAATACATGTATATAAAGCAGGGATTTACTTATCAACCACAGACAGTTATAAGCGTAAAATAAGTCAATAATTTCCAGAAAGTATTATTTTTAGTATTCTTTAATTTACTAGCCTATTAAAGTGAAAAGTGAAATATACTTCGGTGCTTCCATACATGGCTTTATTCCTCAATGTACTTGAACATCTTGTACTGGACATCCAATATTGTAATTGTGTTCAGTGTTTCAGTGTCACTCAAAATTCAAATGTTTCATTTCATTTCAAACTTTATTTAACATCATAATTAAATATTAAATATTTAAATACATACTAAAATATGTACCAATAATCTGGCTAAATTGCAATCCCTATTATTCAAATGCACTTTGATTTAAATATCTAGTGTGTGAGATGGTCAGTCCCCAAAGATGGTATGCGTGTTTGTATGCCAGTAAATAGGAGAGAATTTAGCACCATGGGCTTTACATATAAATATATAAAATTTTGTAACATTTGAAACAAAATTTTGTCTAACAAATTGGGTTAAACGAATTGTCTACACAAACAATATTTGTTTGTGATGAACTGGTAAACATTAATGTCACATGTATTTATACCTCAGTCACAGCTGCCTCTTAATATCAATAAATAACAAGCTGTGACATTATCCTGAATAATATTATTGATTTTTATGTTTTTTCATTGGTCGATGTACCAGTATATATATATATATATAATACCATTCTGGATATAACCGACCATGTGTCACTTATTTTATTGTGATAGCTCAGATTTTCCCCCGAAATGACAAGGCTACACAAATGTTACAGTGCAACCAGATTGTAAACATGATATATAACATGTATGTATGAAGAACTGAAAACGATCTAGCTCCTGACCTAATTTACTACACAAAACCAGTGAGATTGGAAGGGCCTTTCTATACCCTGGTGGCTAAATGTCACCTGAAAGGCGATTTTAGGCCACACCATGTTTTGCGTCATGTGCTTGTCATTCCCTTTTAGTCTTTGTTACCATGGCGTTTAGGGATGGTTCCTTTATCCGTGGGCTAGCAATACATCATACGAGTAAAATAACATCAAAAATAACCTAAAACCCAAGCAAACCAGGTAACCTATACTCCAATCAATACTTTTTTATCTGTATTTTAGGAGGGTTTTGCATGAATGAAATTTATATGGATGTAGTACCATTCATCGTATATGATAGTAGCATTGCAAGAACAAAGTTGAATGTGAATTTGGTTTGTTTGATAGGGGTTTAAGGTTATTGCACTAACATGGCGGTGTGTCGACCCATGAGTTGAAAGAAACCAACCGCAATTCATTTGTCAATTCCATTCTCTCCAGAACCTGCCCAGTCCACTATAAACTAGGCCCATTACCATTCATATTAGACATAGAGGTTAACCAATGAGAGTCTGTGTTAGTTTATCAAAGTTACATTAACACATTGACGAGAGGGGTGATATTCATCAGATAACACAAGGGTTGGAGTTAGTTCATCTTTTTCTCACACTTTACATTTTAAGCACTTTTGACGTGATTCTCGTGCAGATGTTTATACAATTTGGATTAATTGGTAACGTATTCACTGTTGAATAATATCACTAGTGATATAACTACACAATTATCAACTGCTTTTAATAGAGTGAAATTATCTGGGTTGTAGTGTGAGAAAATGTTTTTAATTATTTGCTAATTTGATTGGTCATACAGGTATCATCATACTCCACTGATCATATGACCACTTGTTTCACAATTTGCATTTGCCAGTATTTCGTGGAAATAATATGTAATAATCTTTTACTCTGCTGGATGAAACACAATTAAAAATCAAAAAACAGTTTCTAGATTGATCTTAATCTCATTGACAGGACAAAAAAACAGGACACCGTTCATATTGACTTTGTGATGCCCCTTAGCTCACAGACTAATGTCAGTAATCTTGGCCTATCTTTTGATCTTTCCTAGTATTTCAAAGTGTCATCACTGATATATTCAATTGGTGAAAATCTATATTGTTTCAAATTAAAACATGACGAAAAACACATGAATTGGGTCTTGTGAACCTCTATAAGGTCATTTCTGATACTAAACAGAAGCCATCTTGGTATTATCTTAGCCTCAAGGGGCACATTTGGTATCAGCCAATGGTACATTCCAATATATCAGCCCTAGCTCCTGTCTTTCTGGTACCAGTAATTGATGGCCACCAGATACCACAGACTATCTATTTAAAGGGGAGTCAATTGGACAAGGCGGATGGTGCAGAATGAGCGCACTGTCTAAGACGAATTGATCTTTGTGTAAAAGAAATATCGGAGCGCATTGAAAGCGATTTTCTAACACGGTAAGATCATGAAACTACACGAGTTCTCGATTTCTAGGCGGCGAAAATCACCCAATATATCTACTGTGAGGCCCATATAGTCAGGTAATGGGAAAATTGCTTCGGACAAACTATCAAATTCAAACGCCAGTTCCAATCAGCCACACAATAGAATTGCCTGCGACTCTCTGTACAAGTCAGTCTGCTTTACCCACTTCAAGAACCATTAAGGAATAAAGCTTATCGAAGATTCAGACTAGATGATGTATGGGTTGTGAAGATAAATTGTTAGAGGTTCAAGAAAGGGGCTATCACTATAGATATCAAAGTATATAGGACAGATAGGTCAAGCAAATTTATTGGATGTTTAAGTAAGTGGATATCACTATAGATATCAGTGAGATAGACCAAGATGGTCAAGAGCTGAGAAGGTGTATCTATAGAAATCAGTTTTAAGTCAACAAAGAAAATTATGTATCAGAGCAAATATTCTTTTAAGGAAATTCAGAAATTATTCAAGCCGTAAGAAATTTTTATTCCAATTTTATCTTGGTACTATTTATTTTTCACATCTATGGGTATCGCAAACAAAGAAAGCTATAAGTAGTATAGGAGTCATCAACAAAAATTTTGATGGCTGCTGCATAATCGTGCTGACAGTAGTGCTAGATGGATGTTTGAGGCAAATAGTGTACCGCGATTTGGAGAGCTGCTTTATGTTTTGTGTATTCTTCTAGGTGCAGACTAGAATCGTGCGATAATCACCATTTAATGACTATTAATAATAATCACATTGTGCAAAACATTCTTTTTTGTCATGACAAAGGATTCTGTCTGAAAAAATACTATATCTATTTTTTTATCACAATACTTAAATTGTTACATGTTTAAGGAATTGGGTATACCTTTTCCTATACTACACCTTTTGAATATATCAACCGTGGGAATGGTTGATTGATTGACCACCTACTTAAGGTTGTTCCACTCGTATGATGGTGTGCCAGCCTGATGGGAGAAGGAAACACCTCTAAGCGACGCAGGCAAATCAGATGACACCATAAAACATTTACAGGACACCACAACAAATCAGTTTCCTGATGCCCCTAATCTCACAGAGCACCAGGGCACAGGGCGCTCCCACCCAACCATCAGCCAAGAAGTTGAGTGAGTTCTAACAGGTAAACCATAGTAGGTATCCATGTAGTTAGACATGAATATTGCAATTATGCACATTCAAAGATCTTGTTAATAAACTGAATGAGAACACAAACTATTCATTTAATCGGCCTGGATTAAACAGGACCTCAATTTGTCTGAAATAATACTATTAGAAAGAGTCAAATTTAACACCACAAATAAGAAACCATGTATGTCCAACGAGATGGATATTTAGCAGGTGGCGTGCAAGCTTCTTAAAGTGTATGTTTCTGGTCCACAGATACCCCTTCCCACAATAAAGCTGGCCAACAAAGATAATGAATCAAAAAGTTCTGTTGGTCTTACATCAGATAAATCAATAAATATTTATAACATATAACTGCTAAAATGATATTCTTTTTTATTTACATAATAACGTCTGTGCCAATGAAAAATGTGTTTGTCAGACACTGCCTGCGTCATATTACCCAATCTTTGAACATAGCCAGGACTTGAACATAGCCAGGTCTGTTGGGGAGACCAGGTATAACAGGCTTTTCCCACAGTAAACCATGTCATTTTATGATCTCTTTGCTTGTTTTATTGTCTTTTTACGTCATACTTACAGGTTATTTCACTCATATGATGGCGCACCCACCCAATGGATGAATGAAACCACCCTCGACAACACTAGCAAAAGACCAGGACATAACGGGACAAGGACAGGATTCAAACAGGAGGTCACAACAAATCACCTTACTGTTCCCCTTTTAGCTGGGAAAGCTCCAGGGCACAGGAAACTCCTACTAACCGTCCTTCCGCTGCTTATTTCAGGAGGACCAAATTGACTGTGCATTCAAGCCTATTAAATTACTATAAACAAATTGATACAGGTTCAATTATGCCCATTTCTAAATCGAATGTTTAACTACAATTCTACTATGTACCCCCGTTCACACTTGAATTTTGAGACAGTTTTACAATATAAAAAATTGTAACCAAATGCGACTTATAGTCTACATATATTTTTTCAAAATTTCTCCCTATGGTTGTATTGCAACATCAGGTGTTTACAAAATATATATTTAAAATCGGGTTGCACTTGCTAAAACTAAAACAATTTTTTTTTAAAGCAAGGTCGAAGATGACAAAATGAATTAGGGTGATGCCCATTTAACATGGACCCCAAATCCTCGATGCTACCCCTTAAATAAACCTCTTGAGAATCCCTATAAGAAATGCTCTTGCTGACAAATTTTCTGATCGTCAATGACAATGTTAAGCTAATGATTTTACAAGAACAAGATTTACTCCATGTTGCATAGTGCACTCTGGGAAGGTTATTTCCTTTCAGACATCCATCTTCATTATCTGGTTGCACTTCAGGTCTTCGTCTCGAACCGCGCGTTACGGAGAAAGACTTGCGAATGTTACACGATTAATTCTTATCTAATCCATCAAGGGCCATCTTTCTTTAATTTTATTATCTAATATTTTGGACGCCTTTATAGGCAGACCATCTGGACACATAATCTAACATAGTCCAGAAATACATGCTCGGCTTGGCAATAACTTCAACCGATGTGTCCCTAATGATGACTTAGAAAACCCTGAGCAAATCTCTTTCATTAAGCTGAAAAAAATTTGATAATAACATCCTGGGAAATGGTTGAGAAAATAACCTCAAATTGCGAAACGAAATTAAAATGGGTAGTGGCTACCCAACCACAAATAGAAATATCCGAGCATCTGTATTCTTAGGTTATTATTCCCCTGTCAGGAAAAATGTGTGTTTGTTTTCTTCACTTTTCCTCTATACATTTAAAAGTGTTTATTAAAAAAAATTACAGTTTTTAGAAATAAAGATAAATATTAAACATCACATCGAAATCGTAGGATTTTTGCGATATTTTTAGCAAATGAATATATGTAACTTTTACAGATCTGTAAATGTTCTCTGCGTTGAAGAAAAAAGTATAGGCCTATTCATAGGCATCAGGTCTACGTCCTAGATTAGAGAACCACTAATTTGACCGAGTCTCAAATCTCAATTTTCTTGCCATTTTACTCAGATTATTTTACGCTTGGAAGTTGTTTTTTAACAAACTTTCTCTAAATTTAATTGCAGGCCAAACCAGAAACTTTTTTTTTTAACACATGCAGTGATCACAAACTATACAAGACACTTTAATTTTAAATAAGTCATGTCAGTCAACTAATGTAGAAAAGACACTGGCTTATATCTGGCTTCAAACACACATACGTACAGACAAGACAGAAGGAGTGGAGCTTATATCTGGCTTTAAACACACATACGTACAGACAAGACAGAAGGAGTGGAGCTAATATCCGGCTTCAAACACACATACATACAGACAAGACAGAAGGAGTGGAGCTGCAGGTGTTGAGTTCAGTTACCATACGTCATTAAAGTCTACTCAGCAACACTTAGCGTAAGAGAAAAACAAAGCCAAACATAACGGTTCCTCTGGAATATCAGAGATGGTTCAACATGTAATTATGCCAAGGGAGGCAATTAAATGAAGTCTCAAGTGAGACAGAAGTTCGAACTGTTAATAAAAAAGTCAAGAGAAAAAAGAGTTAATATTATTTGCATGTTGAGTGATGTTTAACATATTAGCTCTTTCACCTCGAGGCCATTCTTGGGTGAATCCTAACGGAAAATTGCTCCTGACAGTACATGAAGCCTTTCGGATCAGGGTGTACTGGTGACTGACGCAAGACAAGCCCTTTTCCATCAAACTTAATTTAATTTCAGCTAAACCACTGCGTTTCAGAGCCATGTTTATTTGTGCAGAAGCATGAAAGAGTGCATTGCATGGCAATATGTTTCAGGAATTAAACAAAAATAACAGTGACACTTGTTTTATAAAGTTAACACAAACAGTTTTGAGCCTAAAATAGAGGGAAAAGTCTCTTAATTAAAATAAAATGATCCCTGTAAATGTCCCTTAGAAGCTAATTTTTCATTAAATCACCTCAAAAATGTTTTCGGTTTTAAATAATTAGGAACATATACGGTTCCAGAATGACAAGGTTAATTTTTCTTCGTGGTGTGTTACCCAATCTTAACTCAGATTTCAACTAAGATTAGGAAAATTTACCTATTTGGGAGAAAAGGGATAAAATAATGCTTTAACAAAATGTAACGTAGAATAAGAGAAACTCTGGACAATTAGGTCATATTGATATACCTGACCTATTTTGGCTTTTCCCCTTCTTTAGTTGTTTTTGGTATTAACCTATTAAGCCCAAAGTTGTTGTAGTCCTATTTTGCCAGCTTTAGAATTTGTTTTTGTATAAATTTCTGGTATCTACATTGTATCTAGGTATGGATGTTTAACCTATTCTTTCCAGTAATTTATTGCAATACAATTTTCTCATGTTGAAAAACTTTATTTTATTGAGTTTATGCATTGTTTGATTGAAATTTTAGGCCGTACTCAATGTTATTTAACTTATATGACGGCATGCCAGTCCAACCGATGAAGGAAGCCACCCTTAACGACGCTGACAACATGCAAGACAGGACCATGTTGTGTTACATTTTCATAACATTAACAAAACTGGACACCACAACAAATCGGCATCCTGTGTCCTATAGCTCAGAGAGCACCAGGGGACAGAAGGATCCAACCCAACCATCCACTGCATTGTTTAAAAAGTGGGAAGATAATTTTAGTTGTCTTACCTTTAACTCTCAGTTCCGCAGCTTTCATATCCATGTCCACACCAACAGTGGCTACGCAGGTGTAAATCCCATCATCGTTAAGAGACACTTTCTTAATTAATAAAGCATTCTTTTCATTGTCTACTTCATACTTAGGTAAGCTGGTGTTTATATAGCGTCCCTTGTATTTCCAGCGAATATGAAGTCTAGAACTATCCGCTAAAGGTGTTGTTGGATTGCATGTGAATACCGCGTCGTTGCCCTCAATCACGCTCTGATCTTGAGGCTTGGATTCAATATAAACATAACCTGCAAAGAGAAAAGGATTTCCATGTAAGCTATAGAAAAAGGAATAAGAGATGGCCTTAAACGAATGGCTAACTGTAATAAAAAAAACATTTGAACGATATGGTACTGACAAATTAAAAATGAAGTATTTGTTTAAAAATTTGTTTTCAAAAGGTGTAGAGCATTACCTTTGATTTAACATTATACTCACAACTTGAGATAAAAAGAAACATGAATAACAATTAAATCAACTTATTGGGGATGTCTTACAATAAATTAATTAGTTGATCGTTATTGAGGTGTCAACTTTGGAATGTTATTAACATGGGAAAATAATGCTTTAAGAATTGAATTAAGGGGTTTGTCTTGTTCTATTGCGGGTTGTTGGTAGAAAGTCCTGTGCCCTGATGTTCTATGAGCTAAGGACTATCGCTGAGTTGTTGTGGCATCCTGTATTGAGTCCTGTTCTTTTTTTTAGTGTCCTTGTCTGTTGTCAGTGTTGTTAAGGGTTGTTTCCTTCAACCCTTGGGCTGGACTGCCGTCATATGGGTGACAGTGTTACAGTGTTAAACCCCAATCAGTCAGTCAGTCAATCAATCAATATTGTACTTATTATTTAAGGGTTACTAGGCAGCCCCCGCAACAGATTTGATAGACTGTATGAATGTATGATAATCTTTTTGTTATACCAAAGTCTGATTTAAAAAATCATGACTGAAAACAAACATGAACACCAGTAAACAACATCAACTTCACTGCGGCAACTGTTTAATGTTTTTAAAAAAAGAAATAAACTTCATCACGAAATGTTATAAAAAATAACATTAAATTCAATATGGAGAGAGAAAAGACAGGATGATGTAGCATTAGATGATTGCTTTGAATGCTTAATATCTTTAAGAACTTTTTTACTTGGGTTTCTTGGAATTTTAAAACTGTAATGGATGACTTTCGTCTGTTCATCATGTGTCTTAAGCACTGGACCGCCATATTGTTTTGACTATAAACCGTGGCAGGCATATTAAATTGTATTTCATAAGAATATCGAGCCATCTCTGCTTCATTAGTCTGAACTGTTTTTAATCATGTTAATGATTATAATGTCAAAGGTTCAGAATTTTGATATATGAGATGGCCGCCATATTAACTCCTTCAAGAATCTTAACTTAACAAAATGAGAAAGTTGACGAGAAATAAATTGAAAATACCTCCGACACAAAATCAATATGGAACAGGAAGTTGGCTGTCACACGAAAGACTAATTTTGGCACAATGTCGACGAAATACGGGATAAGTTTGTCAAAAACGAAATTAGGCGTTCCAAAAAATCAACACTAAGAAACTTCCAGAGTGTTTTTCACTGGTGACCAAAGTCTTGAATCGAAGAGTTAATTTCCTGAGTATTTGTCCAAGTTTGATGGACAGAAGAATTTATTAACAAAGTCGGCAGGACAGAAAATTTCACACTTGGGAAACTACCAGACAAAAATTAACGGAAAATAGATTCATCTGTCATTTGAATGGCATCACATAGAGAGACTTTGGACTAGAACTGTCTCCTCAAAGGACAGAAACTATCCAGAAAGATCTCAACAATCTGGTATATTCTCCCCTTTTCGCCCATTTTATTGCCGTTTATTTCGCTCACATAGGAATCATTAAGCAATACTCCTGTCATGATGAGATTTAGCTTCCAGCAAAAAAACAGTTGAATCATTTACAGGTACCAGGACACCACAGCAAATCAGCATCCTGTGCCCTTTAGCTCAAAGAGCACCAGGGCACAGGAGGCTCCCCACCCACCCACTTAAACAAACGGAAAGAATAACGGTAATTAAATACATGTAGCCTAATTATGAATGAACAATTTGTTGTCCAAAGAGTCCAATTTATAGTTTGACAATTAAATTTTTTATAGATTGTCCATCTTGTGCTTTTTTTTTGTTATACAAAAAGGTAAGGATTGTTTTAGTTACACCTTCATGGATTTGTTCAAATTCTTTGCATGCTTTCAACGAATTGTAACTAAGAATAATAAAAACTCTGAACAAGGAAGTAATGTTGGTATCGATCAATCAGTTAAACATGTTCCTTTGTTTGTTTGATTGGGATTTACGCCGTACTTAAGGTTATTTCACTCATAGGATGACCTTCCAGCCAAACGGGTAACAAAAAGCAACCTAAGCAACACACTACGCTACATTAACAGAACACCACAACAAATCAGCTTCATGATGTCCCAGCTCAGAGATCACCAGAGCACAAAAAGCTCCCACCAAAACTCCCTCAGTTAAATATGTAAAACACAAAATGTTAATCATGATTTTATAACAACGCCAATATATATTATCTATTCCAGAATGAGAAAATCCTCGTTCAGAGTTTCCGTTATTCTCCGTTACTCAAAACAAAAGAGTTACACCCTTGAAAGACTTGATAAAATTCACTCAAATAGTCACATTCCATCAGAAGGAGAAACATTCATTGATTTATGGATGTTGAATAAATCTGTTGACAGATTTGCCGACATTTCTCAAATAAAGTAACATTCCACTGGACCCAAAACACAGCAGGTTAAACACCTCAAATGGGGATATATTTAGTAATGGTTCTTAATGTGTTTTGGAGGCATTACTGTAATCAGTACATTATAAATTGGCTTTCCTCAACCACACAAATTGCACAAAAAATCCATTAATCTATGTCTGTCTAACAACTACGTTTGACAAATTTGCACTTTTTCTTGGATCAAAACAAATAAAACTACCATTAAGTCAAGTTTGTGGTGTAAAAAAAAACTATGAAAGTCAGAAGGATCAATCTAATTCTTTTAGTTTTTAGTGAGGTTTTTCCTGACATTAAAAAATGTACTTTAAACATTAGGTGGAAAACAATAAACCAAGTGCGAGACGAAATAGAGAACTATACACCAATCACAAAGTTTTATTGCATTGTTCTCGCAATAGTATTTTGAGAAAATTACTTTGCTAAAGTGGCAGAAATGGAAACATTCAAACACAAGCCATTGTGCATAACGGCCACTGAGCTAATCATTAATGTATTTTACACGGCAAATGGGTGGGCCATTGGAACCCTTTAATACAAACCGCGAGTCGTTTGCAATATTAAAAGCGAGCACAATTTTTTCTTGCTTGGGTATGCAATCCAGAGGAGAAATTTTTTTCCAGGAAATTCTTCAATTTATAAAAAGCTGCTATGCATCTCAGATTCTTTTGGCGAAAGAAGGAACTAAAATATTCAGAAAAATAAATAATTCAATACCTCTGAACAGACCGTGCTGATCAATCTAAAGACACATTTAAGAAATTACAAAAACAAAATTCCTTTAATGGATTTTACCACATTTAGTAGTTTAGAAGCAGCATGTTTATAAACCTTTATACAGCCTCTTTATTACATCATACTTTCTATTTATATTTGCTTTCACAAAATTAGTCGGGCGTTATTTACATTTACAAAGGAATTCCTAAATGACTAAATTAAATATTAATTAAACTTATTATCCTGTTTTCACAAAATCAAATACGAAAAATAATCCTGTAGTTTGTGTCCAACTTTTTTTTCATTATTTATATATTTGACGTTGAGGTTTAATAATGACAAAGTGTAGTACAAGATGCATTTAACAGGTCACAAATTTTACGTTCATACTGCATTAAGCAAATATGCCTGTATTGTGATTGTTTAATTCACTCTCCTGTGAGTTAATAAAGCTCAGCACTTGCTACATCTTCTCTTCCTTAAACGGGCGTTAACATCACTTCCAATTCAGACCATGTTTAGCGAAAGCGTGTGATTTACAACCACTATAAATCGCCATCGCAGCCAAAATTCTGACACTGAGATAAAAAAGAAGTGAGAACAAAGCTGCTTGACAAAAGAATGGAAGACAAAAGCTTGGAATTTTTGTTGTCGGCAAACCAAAGAGGTGAACTGCAAAGGTGAATTCATGCAGATTTCTCCAAGAAACCATCTGCTTCTTAATGGGTGGAAACAGATCTTTGTCACGCAGCTTCGTCTTCCAGACAATATTCCTTCTCAAAACAGAAATTAAATTTCCCTTCATTAAACACAACAGCAGACTGCAACCCATTTTGTTAAGTCGTAAATTTGTCGCAAGAAAGAAACGCAAAATAATTACTGCCCTTTGTTTAATGTAGTCGCAACTTTTAAAGAACTTTCACTTTTTGGCAGAAACTAAAATATGGAATTTAAAGATTGTCCAAATTTTATGAAAGAATGAATGGCTTTTGGTTATCTGAAGGATTAGTTAAATTAGCCAAATTTTTTTATAAAAAATTATTTAAAATATTGTCACAGCCTGTGATAAAAAATTTTGTTTAAATCATTGATATCTCATAATATTTTAGTGGTCATTTAAATCCACGTTAAAATGGATGTAGCTTATGACAAATAGCTACACAAAGAAAAAAATGATGAAAATTGAGTGGCAACAAGGTTTTTTTGTTTTAAGGAATAACTGAAATATTCTCCATACATGAAGGGGTGAGCCGACACTGAAAATATTTGGACACACAGTTAGAGTTAACTTAATGCTACAACGAAGAACACAAGTAACCTTCCAACATGGTCACTCGATGTTTTGGTTGCGTTCTTTTTAACCCTGAATTAAGCCGTGTAAATAACAGGGATTTTTTCCTTAAGAAAGCTGAAAATGAAACATGTGGTTGAGATTGGAATGGTGGGAAATTAAGACTGAATTCTAATCCATGTATCCGGATGTTTGATCCGCGTCAATGCGCTCTGTCACTTGCAGTATCGGAATCTTTGCAGTTGAGCAATGAAGAATGAAATCAAGGAATAACTTTTAATGTGCTCCACTAGATCCCTGACCCAAAATGACAGCCTCAAACTCTTATCATTCACAACCGGCCTATAGCTGTACCGCAAATAATTATAAACTATCTTTTAATCCCGATATGATTGACTCATAATGTTTCCCCTTGGGATAAACTGTGCCAGACGGCTTTGACTCCAAGGCTGACTCTGTCGAAGTATGGAAGAAGCACACAAAAGGTTAGTTTTGCAGATAGTTGGAGAATTATAATCTAGCATTTTATCCACTAAACACTACTTTCAAAGTAACTTCTTTAAAGTATTTTCAGGATATGTAGAAGTTTAATAAAAATATAACATACATGTACTTATACATTAGATTTAAACAGTCTTGATATGTCTTACTGGGATTTGTCCCAAAATAATTTTTTTTTGCATGGTCATTAACAAGTGATTTACTAAAATTCTATAAAAAAAAAAAAAACTTACTGAAAATGAATTATATTCGCTCTATTCCTTCACGCCTTTAAAAGGGTTTTTTCACTCGTATGGTAAAGGGGCCGGTATTGAAGATGAATAAAATCACCCGAAACCCTCAAGCCACCCGCAGCTTTTGCACATACATATGTTTTCAAGCGTAACTGAAGGATACTTGTATTCCACTGGTGAATAGGCATTAGTGTGAACCATAAGCTCATGGGGTGGCCAGAAACAAAAATAAAGTTGATTCAGTAAAATAATCTAGAATTAGAAATCATATTAGCATTTCCATCATTCTTTAGAAGATGATTCTTCTGTTTGTGATGTGTGTGAACAACAATTTCCAACAAAAAATGCACAATGATTTATTTATTGTTCAATTTATTGTTCAATTCATTGATTTGATTTTATATCTGATTGGTTTGTTCTATTAATTGATCAGTAAATGTTGCGATACATCCATCACAGCAGCAGTGTAGACTGACAGTCGAGTAACTGACGCAGTATGCCTCCAACCATCAAGCAACACAAACATAAATGGAAATTCAAATTAATATTTTACCATTATACAAAGATTATTTCTTCAATTGATCATGTGAGTTAAAACATAGCCCGAGGCTGTCATACTAAATGAAGAATGATTCATAGAAGCTGTTGGAAACCAATTCAGAGTTTTGGCCTATGTTCGATGATTTGATATGCAGTTCCGGAGCAGTCACCAGGCTGATTTAAACACCAAATATAAACTATATTTCGCTGCCAATCAATAAGCTGGCAGATGGTCCGGAGGGTAAAATTGATCTTTTTATGGTATCTCTTAGCGCAATGAATCGTATTTTATTTCCACCATGTTGACACAGGCAGAGTCCGATGTTCAATGAATTCATCTCTGGTCAGTTTGTTTAAGGAGCCCTAGCTGTTTCTTCTCTCTTCTCTTGCCTCTTTTATGATGAGTTTCCCAGCAAAGTGGCCACAGATTCAATCGACTCTGCACACGTGTTGTTGAACGCCGGCGCCATCCTCATTGAGTCAATAGAATTAACCAGTACACAAGGTCAGTTGGAACAATAGCTTAGGAGCCTCGGGCTGGACAAGAAAATTGCATTGCAGCCTCGCCAGGAGAAAAGCAAGCATTGACATGTTCAAAGGTCCACTTTCTTGGAAACCATCAGCTCACGTTGAGTGTCAGACTGCAAATTAAAGACTCAACATCCTGCAAGTACCAGCTAACCATGTCTCTAGTCTATCGAAGGAAGCTCAAACAATGTCTTGTTAAAGTGTTGAAATTAAGCTCTGTACTAGCTCTTTCTAGCTCTTAAAGACAAGCTTGATATCAGCCTTCTGTAACTTTCTTCTGCTGGCTTCAAAGTAAAAGCAATATCAGCTAAATGATTTATTGCTAAAAATAGTGCCATAATTACAAGAACTAAGTCTCCTTTTTCAACAGTTTACATATCAATGCTATTTTTTTTATATGAAATAAAAACAATAGGGTTCATCTGTTTACAACATCATTATGCTGCTTAAGATGTGAAAATATTTGGAGTGAACTTGCATCAAGGGAGAGAAAAGAAGAAATATAACCAACTTCTAGTCGGATTATAAATGATATGTTTCTGTTCTCAAAGTAATGACAAAGAGTACTCATGCTAAACGAAACAGGTCAAAAATATGTGTACTTGTACGTGAAACAGGTCAAATATAGCCTTTGGTGTTGGCAGAAATGTGAGCAAAGATTTTATTTTAACTAGAGAAAAAGTTCCATTTAATTCAGCATATAGCTAAAGTCTAGCTCTCACCAAACAGCTTATCATGAAGCTATGTGAAAAATCCTTTACGCTCAAATGCCTTAGTTGTGGGAGACACATTAGCTAATCCTGCACACTGGTGCCATTACGGATTTCTCTGTGGCTTACACGCAAGCCAACTAATCCTATACCAGCATGCAATGTTACATGTGATCGGTCCCCAAGGATGTCAAACAAGACTGCCAATTCAAATCGGGAAACTTTATCCTGCGAAACTTCGACACACTTTTAATTCTAACAACTGCCACAAACCAAACGTAATATTCTACGGTGAATTCAACTGTAATTAGAGTCTGATTAGGCAAGCGTAAAATTATACTAAAAATGCTGATTCGAGACAAAAGAGCAACAAGGGTCGCAGGAGACCAACCACTGTGCAATGTAAGAGCCATGAAAACCTGTCTTCTGAGATCCCACATAAAACTTGCCGACAATACAACCCAATCAAAAAGGGAGAACATTAATTACCATTGCCAGCACACAATCACTGATTCGCTTTTTAATTTTTAATGGCTTCCCAAAGAGGCGGCTCTTCTAACTACAGTTGACACACGATGGTGAACAGTGAAAGAATTTCGCTTTGAGATAAACCTGATGACGGTGACTGCACAAAAATGTCAAAGCAGAAGGGAAATTATGCACAAATTTTCTGTTCCAGGATGATTCATCGCTGGTGTTGATCTTGAAGAGTGTCACTGTTATTCCAAGAGGCTGCGACCTTTCTTGAAGGTTCATCTACATTTCGTCAAAGTTAATGAAACAACTGAACAGGACGGAAAGAAGCCGGTAGTGACAATGACTGGCAGAGACATAACAGTTGCATCTAGATGATTGGAATTCCAACATAACGTCAAAGTTGCAAGAATCTGCATAATTACTTGCAGCAAAAGACCATGTGATGAAATGAAAACAGACATTCTTTTATCCATTGGTACAGCAAGACACGTTCATGAATTAGTCAATTTTAAAAAAGTTTACTTGTTTCTTTTGTTTGTTCATATATTGTTGTTACATGTAATATTCAATGTCACTTTACTTATATGATGATTTTGCATTCTTGATCTTTGTTGAAAAAAATAAGAGAAAACTTGTTCAAATCACACGACCCTGTCTTAACACTACAGTCCTTTTATCCAACCCTAATAAATGTGTATCAAATGAGATTTACTTGTTTTCTCAAAAGGGATAATAAGCACGTGCAATTATTTCATATAGGTTGTTTGATCAAGTGATAAACCTTTTTGAAAGTCTTTGTATTTTCTACAGAAATTGATAAATATTGTCCTGATTAAAAAGTATATACACTGTGGGTACATTACATACATGTATGTAGAGGCAGATTTTCTGGCCTGTGACCAAAAGTGATAGCTATATTTCACAACCTAGAGTGAATTACACATAACAAACAAGATTATATGCCACAAGGTTTTGATCTGGAGCCAAGAAAGGTTCTCGATAGGAGCCAAAGATTTATGAAATGAGGAAAGAATCTGTCAAAAGCACTTTGTTTCTGAATCTATATTGATCTACGCATTTATATCGTATAACTAAATCAAGGAATTCCCAAGATGCTAGTTTGATATCCCTTTGACTCATGAATAAAATAGCCTGTCGAAATTGAAAAATGGTCAGACAGACTACCACCAATTTAGTACAAATAAAGATACAGTCTAGTTACATATGCTTCACAGCAAAACAGAACAGATAAAAAGGTTTGCCTAACCCAGGGGAGCATATGGGATAGAAAGTATGTATACATAGGCCTCCGGCAGGCCTAAGCATATCCAAAGATGGGCGGAATTGCTTATTGCAAGCAGACAAATCAAGCATTATTAAGTATAGCTTGTCAGCCATACTCGTGCAGTACTCTAGGCCATCATCTTTCCTAGCTCGTTGTCATTTTGGCTTCTCATGACTCTCTGAAAACTATGAATAAATGAAGATCTTTTGCATACAGAAAGTTGCGATAGTGTCGAGTAAAAGAACTGTCAATTTCCAATATGTCTATATCAGCCAACATTAGAGTGATGCCCTGAAGCTCAGCCATTAAACTTGTCAGTTTTCTGATCAGTCATTTATGATGTATAAGACGCATATAGCACAATTCTACATTGAAGTCTGCTGGTGACAGTGACACTATTTATACAGTGTTCAATGCTTTATGAATAAAAATGCATTCAAGATATTTAATGAATTAATTGATTTGATTGGTTCTTAACGTCGTAATCTAAAGTTTATAATTTAAATGACGACTATGCATCGTAGGTCTATGAAGAAGCCTCTTAAAAATCACAGCCGCCCAAAAAGGTCATTCGAACCTATTCCGGGTACCGTAAAGAGGTCTCAGCTGTCTTACGATCAACCAGCTGAACCACAGTATAGCCCGTAAAAGACATTTGAAAACAGTACATCCGTACTGGGACATCATTTATTTAATGCTACAAAAAGCCATTCAGAAAAATAATGGTTTCTAGAGATTAAAATTTCTTATTTCTTTAAATTTTGTCAGACAAACAGGGAAACAGATTCCTTTATCAAGATTTATCAATATTTATATTTTGTGCATGTGCACAGATTGCATGACAAATTGCTTTTGCAAAATTATATAACAGAGAGAAAATACAATTAGAAAGTTGTGAGAATGCCAGCAGTTCCATCACAATTGTTAGATTTTAGAGTTGACTGATGGAATTAGTTCGACTGTCACTTTACTCTAAAAGGTGCAAGACAGATGACGTAATCACAGGGCATCTGACTAATTTAGGGAGGCTTTTTGAGACTGTCCCCTGTAATTTGCCCTAAAAGTATGGATGAAGTGCGGATAGTCGTCAGGAAACAAAAGA
Organism: Katharina tunicata; assembly: GCA_032466195.1. Lineage (NCBI taxonomy): Eukaryota > Metazoa > Mollusca > Polyplacophora > Chitonida > Mopaliidae > Katharina > Katharina tunicata. Next base: position 21,866 of record JAVFBZ010006597.1, read on the forward strand.
CTTGAAGCGGACAACGACATCCATCTCCTAACGATAATGGGCGGCACGAGCCAGTTTTGACAACATTTAAACTTTCCTCGGCATCCTCTATTTATCCTCAACTCTGATAACAGCTCAGGCATTTGTCATCCCTGGGGACAGACAACAAAAACCAAATTTTCCTAATTGTCGCGAATTCCATCAAAACTGAGCAGCTATCAGTCTAATAGCCTTACACGTGGAAAGGAGGGTGTCACGATGGGTGGGACAAATGTCTCTAACACACGCGCCAAGACAAAGAACCACCCAAATCTCATTCCAGAGGTGCTCATACTAGATGGGGAATCTTAACCCCCACCCTCTTCTCATTCCATCGGCAAAAGCTTTCATTAGTGAAAATCTCCATTCCGCTACGATAACAGTGACAAAATGAATCCAGATTGATTGCATCAAATTATTACAGATACTCCCGATCACGAGTAGCAAGGGACGGCTGGGAGTTTGGAATTTACTCCAGCTGTGACACGCGACAGAATTCTCAACAGAGTACACGAGGTGATGCCTGATTTGACAAAATAACAAAGGGAATGAGTCGTCCTGCTTAAAATTCCAGAACAATATTCAGACAAAGCGCATAAAGAACAATTGAAACAACCCATGGGAGAAAAATGGGAGTAGGGGTATGCATGTGCTAAGGTCAGGGGAGAAAATGCTGACATGCAAGATAAAAAGATTCCAGAAGATGAACAAGCCTTTGTCTCATGCTATCTGTCATTCTTCATTCTTCACCCCATTAAAAAACTCACATTACAAAACAGTTCGGTTGACAGAGCTAGCATAAAAAAAAAACTATTATGAATTCTTCTGCTGTTCAAACCAGAAAAGAAAAAAACCTAAACTATTCCAAGGCTCATTAATGAGAATGTAATTTTCATATGAGAAGAGAAGGTTCAGTTGGTTTTTAAATGTTAAAACAAACATATTTATTCACTTCACATATATAACTTGCTTCTTTATTCCAAGATATTGATATTGACTTTGTTGTATCAAAATGTCTATTAAACAGAGTATCAATCATTATAGTTTATAGTCCAGTTACATAGTTTTATTTGATATGGATATCCAGTCAAATTCAACGATCTTCCTATAAAAAAAAAACGTGTCATAAAAGTTACTCACACTATCTCCCGTACAATCCCAGTACTCAATCACATAAATATATCCAATCAAAAGAGACCTTTAAAGTGTCTGCGGCTCTGCGATCACAACTTTCCTATGACTTCCTTAATACAGACAGATGTTTTTGAATCCAACAGAGAACAAAAATCTTGTAAAACTTTTTCAACACCCAGACATTGGCTAGAATAATTATAAAGACTGGGTGACTCGTGAAATAGACTTACCAGCGCTAATCATTATTTTCACACCATGTTTCCAATGCCATCTTGTCTGGTAATACAGTGTTGAACTATAGGCTTAATGATCCAGTGCTGGTTATAAAAAAGGTCGTAGTAATTAATTCCTGGTATATTTGAATTTCATATCAGTTCTGGACTTTTCTTAAATTGCCAGCTTTAATTCATTATTAGCTCTATCCATCCACCATGAAAACATCCAGCTGAAGCTTTCCATCCATCATGAAAACATCAAGCTGAAACTTTCCATCCACCATGATAACATCAAGCTGAAGCTTTCCATCCACCATGAAAACATCAAGCTGAAGCTTTCCATCCACCATGAAAACATCAAGCTGAAGCTATCCATCCACCATGATAACATCAACCTGAAGCTATCCATGAACCAGTGTAACACTCCAATCCTTAGATTACAAGCATCTCTTGTGATATATTATATTATATTATATATCAACCCCTTCGTGAAAAGGTTATACATTAATAAAGTTGTCGCCACACTCAAGCAATCTGCAACACCATGCATGCTTTGTCTAGATCCATGTGTCAACTTTTAAATGTCAATCAAGGAAGAACATCAAGTCATGCTTTTCCCAACAAATATAGAATAACCTCAAAGTTTTCACTGAATAGATTTAGCCTTAGATATCCTTGTTACTTAAAGAGTCGCATGTCCATCTTTAATAGTGAATATAAAGAGTATGAACATCAATTTTGAAAATTGATTAGGGTTTTACACGGTACATACATGTAAGATTATTTCACTCATATGACGGCTGGCAACCCAGAAGATGCCAGGGTACATTTACAGGACAAAATACAGGACACAACAACAAATCTGTTTGTGGATGTCCCTCAGAGAGCACATAGGGCAAAGAAGACTCCAACCCAAATGCCCGCTGTTAGTAAAAAAAAGGCTACAAGCCCACACACATCCCACATCACACAGACTACTTCTACGTATCATTATACCCAGAAATTGAAAATACATACATACATACATACATACATACATACATACATACATACATACATACATACTGGAAAGGTCTATCTAGAAACTTGTCTATGAGAATTGATCTAGAATATGAGATAATTTCTCGGCTTTAATTAGTCGATATCCCTGTGCCAGTGTGATTACTCCTGACAAAAATACATACTGGAAAGAAATTCTGTTGAGAGACTTTTTCAAAAGACCTTTCATCTGCTCACTTATCCCTAACTGTAATATACTATCAGTTTACCCAAAATATTTTAAGAACCTGTCTTGGCTTTACTGTTGTACACATTTCCCAAATTGAATGGCTTTACAAGTCAAATGTTTTATAAATAAATAAATGATTGGATTGGATTGCTTGATTATATTGCAAAATAACCCACAGGCCAATATGAATGTAACCTCAAAATATACCGCCTTTTAGCCAGAGGGCTTATAAATAAATGAAGTTTCAAGCCTTTTACTAAAGAGCCCAGACTGAGAGATCATACCAGTCTATTCTTCCAAGATGCATTTGTTTGGTTAGTGAATATGACCATCCTTTTTGTTAGGTCTTGTTTAAGCGGCATTTAGCAGCTGGGTACATAACAAAAACACTTAATTTCTAACGGTCTTAGCACCTAGACCGATACGTCGCTTATCAATATATCCAGAAATTGAAAACCCAGCATGTTTTTGTTCTTTTTGTTATGGTTCATGTACTCAAATTAGCAGGAATCCATGTTAACAAACGGTTTTTAATGGAAACATCAAAGACAATTTTTCAGACAATCCACCAATACAAAGAATTTGGAGATCAAATCCAACTGCACTTTAGAGACCCTTGCAGCTTATTAGATTGTTTGTTTGATTGGTGTTTAACATTGTACTCAAGGGTATTTCACCTATATGACGACTTTGCATTGCCGATGTATGGTGGAAAATGTGAAAGAAACCTCGTAAAAAACACTCTGCGAACTCTGCAGCCACCGGAAATGCAGCTTATTAGAACATTATTATCTGAAGCAATGTAGGTAAATTTGATGTCTTATTGTGGTTAAAACAAAGTCTTGCCTCACACTATTTTTCTCAGTAGGAATTCAAATGTAAGTTGGCTGTCTTATCAAAAAAATTTTAAACTTAGAAGTTGCATTGAAATGTTTCTGCATCAATTAACATAAATAGCAATCAATATGTTTAATATTTTGCTTTTCTATTTCTGTGTGCACACTATTTACCCCTATAAATGTTTGTTGTTGCTCATTTGTCACTATATCCTGACAATGGCATAATAAATGTTGAAATATAGTCAAAATGAAGATATCGGAATTACGCTATTTGTGTAGCCTACAATTCAATATAATCTCTAAGTGTCAAATAAAGGTAAACACTGTGGAATTTCTTAAATCTTATGGAAATTTTCTTTTGGTAAACCTAAGAAAATATAATTCAAAAGTAAATACAGAATAACAGTGTTATTAGAAGGTCACAGAGGTTCAAAACATGTCCTAAATCAATTAATCCTATTCAATGCATAAATCGATTGACAAATGACTTCTGGACAAGAAAAGAAAAATTATAATTAAAAAAGTTCATCCCAAATGTAAATATAATTTGACAACACATAATGTGTCAATGGAGATAGAAGAAAGACCAGCTCCATCCGGGATATAAAGTCAGGTCCACAGCTTGTTCAACTGATCTATTATACAAATATGTTATTTCTCAATAAAAAAAACTAGATAGAACGTAAATCATTCCATTTCAAACTTATATCTGGACCTTTCAATGCTGATGGAAAGAGCTTCACAATCCACCGGCTCAGTCGTGTAAGTAATTGAAGGAAAAGTCTGAATTCCCATATTAATTAAACAGTGAAATAGTTTGGTGACCGATGAATGCCTTGGTGTCCATACTAAGTCAGCGCAGCTATCAGGGGGAGGGTCCAGAGGGGGCCATCCATTAGTGAGAATGTCAATATCATATCAATCACTTCCCACAGTCAGCGTACTTCTCATTCAAAACATGTGGATTGCGAAAAAAAAACGTCTAAATCAACCAGGCATACGCGCTATCAGAATAGCAAAGGCTGGCAATGCCTTGATCATCCAGACCAAAACTGTCAAAAACTTTGCTTTGAAAGATATATGCTTCTGTCTTTAAACAGATAAGACAACTTTTTTTCACATAGTAAATTGTATAAAGTATGTCAAAGAATTGATACTAAAATATACCAGATAATTCTGTTATTTACCAGGTGTTGTTGTTGAGTACACTTTTAAAAGGATGTCTTAATCAATGAAAACCAAAGTGTATGCCATCTGATGTGTAGTTTTTAATTTTTTAAAATAAGTTTTCAAATGTACTTTAATGTTAAAAGAAGGGAAAGTCACGTCTTCCCATAAACATTAAATGATGTGAAATGGTCTCTCAGATAACTGTGACAGTTTTATCAATGATCATTGTTCGATATTTTCGTGCATTTTAACAATTTTTGAGACACATTTATAAAATACTGTCATAAATACTTGGCTTTTACAAATAATAAAATGCAATGGCGCATAAGCAGCGACAGTTTTGCGATAAAGATAATAGTTTTCCAGGATGGCTGTAATGATTACCAGGGGATATAAATGTACACTGACACTATCTCATTGCTTCAATAGAGGCTTACAGTTAATCCAATAACTAGAAAAACAGTCTTTACAGTTTTGGCTTGAAAATACAGAAATCCATTTTCATTAGAAGTGACAGGTGTCATAGACAGATATTGTTTTATTTCTCTTACTACATGTATTTTTTTTAAATTGAAGTACTCCTTTAACGTTTTTCCTGAGTATCACACAGGTAAATGACTAACAAAATATAGCTTTAATGAAAGTCATATGTCGCAGACGTTGTACGGAATATAAGATATATCAATACAAAACATCTATTTAGGTGGTATTGAATTTGTTGCTGGGTGTTTTATGCCCTACTTGAGATGTCTTCACTCAAATGTGACTTATTAGTGTAGCAAACCTTCCTAAGCAACCATGGCAAAAAAAGACAACACAGCATATTTACAGGACAAAAAACAGGCCACCACAAACAAATCAGCTTCCCGATGCTCCTTCCCTTCCTGGTCACTCAAGGTGACATTGATTAGTTAAAGATGATACCATCAATTATAACTTCTGTGTGGATAACAACGTTTCAATCTCATACATGTATCTGAATCAATTCGTAGATAATAATTTTATAACAATCTCCCGAATGAGATGGAATCTTTCTAACTAATAATCCTAAAAAACAAATACAGAAGTTTTTATTAATACGACCTTACACTCGGGCATGAAAATAACAATCATAAATTTCTTTACTATTGTCTTAATTAGTCTGTCTTAAAAACCATACATGGAACTGGTCAAATACAATTTATCTTAACGAGCTGTGCATGCACTAGTGATTCCTTACTTAAATTGAAAAGTAAAAAAGGAATTTCGAGAACATGTATTCTTTGATATATTTATTTGAAAGGTTTTGGTTAACGTTAGTGTTAGATAAAGCAAGACATTTTCAGAGCATCCAGACACCCGTCGTAAAATCCCAGCACCCTTTATGTGATAAAGTATTGTGTCATAAAGGAGTTAAAACTGATGGATCGTATTCTATTGTTTGTGAGTCTGATAGCAGGCTGAATCCTAGGCAAACACAATTCCTTCGTTTATCATTAGACACACATGTCACCGGAAATGGAGCGCTTCCACCATTTAGACATTTTTACAAGAAAGAGACAAGCATTGAGGGATTGTGAGATTGATGAATGGCTAGCTTGACGGAAAGATTATTTGATGGGTTTTATGAACCATATTAATTTCCATCCCCCCCCCCCCCCCCTAACATCCACCCTCCCACCAGCCTTGCTAGACCTGCTTTAGTTCTTAAATCATTACAAAATGTTACTTGAAAAAATATCCACATTAATATTTTGCAAATTTTAAGCACATTATAAAGCAAATATTGATTCTCCCAGGGAATTTTTAATTCATTTCTTCAAGAATATAACATTTTATTTCATTAATATTTTCTTTTGTTAAGTAAGTATATGCAGCATTTTTATCCGTCAAATCTGCTACCGGTTATGTAAATAAGTAACAGCACCAAACCAAATAGAGTAAGTTTCAGTTGTATAACACAGGTCTAACAAGGTCTGGGTGTTTCTTGATGCATGATTATTGGGAAACTCTGCTTTTACCTTAAATCAGTGTGCCGCAATCGGAAAGTACAATTAGAGTATGAAATTTCTCAGAATTATACTCGTTAGTTAGCAGAACATATTAACAGGTGTACCTTGTGAGTATTGATCATAGAGAAAATTACACATTTATTGTCTTCAAACAATTGGGTTTGATCCCCCCTGTGGACCTAAGGTATATAAGGGAGGTTTTCCGGTGGCTGAGGGGTCGCACGGTATTTACGAGGTTGTTTCTCGGTTTTCCGTCATACATCGCCAACGCGAAGTCATCATATAGGTGGAATACTCTTGAGTTTGACGTTAAACGCCAATCAATCAAAGAAACAAATTTTCAAACAACTGCTAATATTGTCTTAATGTTCAAACTGTACAGAGTATTCTATCAGTTAGACACGCATTAGGCCATACATATCTTTTTACATTATCAGAATTGTTAATATTTTTTTAATATTGCCAAACCATATGCCTTATGTTTTTGTGATTGGTTATGTTTGAATTTACTGCAAAAAAAATCCTGTTGTGAGAAGAAAAACACACAGCTTTTGCGATAATATGATAATAGGGTTATTCTCGAGGCTGAAGCTTAGCTTTTTGTTAAATTGTTTATGGAACACAGGCCTGTTCGTGATATGGCATGTTGTCTCTGAGCAAGATCAAAGGAAATCCTAGTAGCCACAGTGGCTCGGTGAAGACTGTTTGGCCTAAGAGATAGGACATGACAGCTCCGCAACGGAGGCCCACTGAGAGTCTGATGAGCTGCTGATATGGTTAGTTTCCAGTGAGACACGCTGGCGATTGTGGCATATAGGAGAATCGTCGCTACAACTTGCAGGAAACACACCAGAGATTAGTGATGAGTAAAAAGCCGATTCTGACTAAATCAATTATTAATAATTTTAGGTACGTTAATTATTTATAGGACTAATAGACACCACATGACATGGGGATTCTTCAAGGGCTGGAAGTCGCGATCAAATATATATGGCACAGTCAGCCATTTGCAACCAGGGATGTCAGTAAAACGTCTACCGATCAAAGGAAAGGAAATACACATGAATGCTCCGCAAAACGTCCAAAAAAAAAGTATCGATAGCTTGGCTGCTAGAATCCACTAAATAAACAATACATATATATATAAACGTAGAGAAAGAAAATGTTCATGCCTCCACAGGGATTGGAACACAGGGCTCTAGCCAGCATGGCCAGGGCTCTTACTGACGGAGCTGTACAGACTCTCGGCAGAACAACCACAACTGTTTCTTCACAGAATCTTTCTTCCCAGGAAGTACTGGCACAGGGACACTAAAGTAGCGTATTTTGTGATTGATATTTAGATATTATTAATCACAAATTTGTGTATAGTTTGGGGAATTCCGAAAATCTGATTCTGGCATAAATATATATTTACTTCAAACTGTCAACGTTAGGATTAAAATTGCTTTTAAGTGCGGAGCATACTACCTGTGCCCGAGTAAAAGGAAAAGTTTTGGTCAATTCCAAAAATCTGATTCTGGCATAAATATATAGGTTATCCAGAACAACTCGAGATTCAGGTCTATCTAGAAACTTGTCTCTGAGAATTTATCTAGAACATGAGATTATTTGTCGGCTTTAATTAGTCGATATCCCTGTGCCAGTATGATTACTCTTCATAAAAATATATATTTACTGCGAAATGTCAACTTTAGGATTAAAATTGCTTTTAAGTGCGGAGCATACTACCTGTGCTCGAGTAAAATATTCATGTGGAAATTTGTTTAAAGTTTTGGTCAATTCTGAAAATCTGATTCTGGCATAAATATATAGTACCTGTGCTAGATTAAAATATTTAAATTCAAACTATATTTTCATAAAACTTTTATCAAATGTTTCCAACAGATTCAGATGATCATATGAATTTGAAAGGAGAAGAGACGAAAGTCACCATAAGATCACTTACGTGTGAAAAAAATTAAAACCAAATTTGAAACAAAACAAGACTGTGCTGTAATCCATATATAAAAAACCTATTTATTGTTGCTTAACTCAATTAAGCAAGCCCTTATTCCCTTAACTTGCCTTAAGCTCTTCTCTAATTTACCAGGCACAATACAACGAGTAAGGTTTATGGGGCATACGATATTTATAATTGTATTTCCCCATGGCCTTGATACATTCCACTGAACTCATTTATTCTGGAAATGTCTTTTATATGGCAGCATTTACTTCACCATCGTGGTGCCACTCAAAAATCCCAAATGGTCTTTTAAAAGCTTTTTAACTCAATAAAATTGCCAAGAAACGTCTGAAGTTTGCGGCCTTTTGTACTGAGCTTAAGTAATCCCCATATATAACCTTATCATTGCTACAATACATTTTGACATATGGTGCCAGCAAGATACATTCTTAATGTAAGGCTCCATTGAAAACAGATCCACCCAGAGAGACAACATCGTAATTCAACGGAGACCTATTTAGTTTTTCAGTTATAACTCGAACACTCCAACAGCTTATCATAGCCAGATGGGTTTTGCCGTCAGTTTTCTAAGAACATTCTTTTGTGTCCAGTTGTCTTTTTAATACAGGAGCATAGCATCTGCAGATGAAAAAATTGCATTATCCGGCAATCAAGAAACATGGAAATTGAATCGCAGGAGAGGCACCAGAATTGGGCTGAAGATCACAAGAATATTTCAAAGGCCAGGCAGTGATATTAACCTTGAATGGAATAGAATGATTCCAGAGAGTTGAACCTTATTAGAAAGTTTGCTGTGACATCAACAGAAAAACATATTCCTTTATTTCAACAGAAGTTGAACACTGGTGTGGCTTAGGGCTCGTACAGCCACAAATAAAGTTACAGAAGATAATTCAATGAGCAATTAATGCTGAGGCGATCAGCGAAACAATCCATACTGAATGCAAAAAAGGTGGCTCTTTGAATAAATAACAGAAAATCTGATTTCTGAAGTCTACACAATAAAAGTTGTCAAAACAAATCATATGTGTTGGGTTTCAATAGGGTTAACAATTAAAAGAAGCAATTTTACCATAATTTATTCATTCTCTCTCAGACTTGTGGCATAGTTACGGTTAATCCACTCACATTACTTTACAGACAACTATTACCTTAAAAAACAGTTTTTGATTTGAATGTTATATTCCATACATACTCAAGATTATTTCACTCATACGATGGTGTGGTAGTCCAGTAGATGAAGGAAACCAACCTTAAGGACACAGGCAATACACAAGATGCCACAGGACATCAACAGGACAATAAGCAGGACACATCAGCTTCCTGATACCTCCAAACAAGAAAGTTATGTTGGTATAATTAATATATTTCCGCTTTGTTATGCAATCGTCAGTTAAGCATATATATCTGTTGAACTGATGGTGGCATAAGAACAGCAGAAATATATAATCTATATCAACATGACTTCCTTGATAGGAATTGCTCCTACTATATATTACTCTATATAACAGTTATTAAACTAGCTTGTGAACCTACTGGTTTTTGAAATCATACAAACATGTAGTTAGATGAACTAGAAGAAAAAAATGTCTCCTTTTTTGTTGTTGACGGATTTTGTGTCATATCGTTTCTTTTAATAAATTCCAGTTTTAGAATAGAAATATCTACTTTCGAATACTGAAATTGCCATATTTCGATACCAGGGCACAGGAAGCTCTTGTCAACCATCCAACTTAAGATTTGTACGGATGATAACATCCAAGATACAAAGTTGCAAATTTAATTACAGTGTCGGAAAAGACCATAAAGCACTACACTAGACAGTTTAGGGGAAAAAAAGATGAGATCATGCGAATGGACATAATGGGAAATCAATTGTGAAGTAAAAAAAAAACACAGACTAGGAACGTTAAAAATTGATAGGCATTTTACAGTAGGAGTCAGATGATTGCGAAAGGACATTGTTTCTTTATTTAGCCTCTTAAATGTCAATGAGGCTTGAACACGCTACAAAGCAATAAGTTTTCTTTCGCAAAAGATAAAAACATGATTTAAAATTAGTCCAAACTCATTTACTCGAGATAAGTTTCTCATTCCTTCTCGCATGGAACAATATAACTGGTGGACATCAATAAATGTAATTGAAAGTAAATCAAGGAATTATAGATTTCCTATAAAAAGAATGACATTATCCTATAGTTTTAGTATAGACCGTTCCATTTGTTGAAGATTTAAAAGTTTCTGCGGTTAAGGTCAGCTTAATATTAAAACTTTTTAGCATCATCTAGTAAGAGTTTTTCTTTATAGCTGGATCATTATTCTTTGTAAATTATTGTATAGATTGGTGATAAAATAATAATTGAATGAAAAAGAACTGTATTTAAAATATCTTAAGTATTCCAAAGCAATAATCAATCATAGCCTTTGCTGATGGAATAGGTGACAGTTCTATGAAAACTTTGTAAATAATCTAACAAACTGTTTGTAAATAATCTAACAAACTGGGTCCTATCACAGCACAGTCAATCTAATGGGAAAAAAAAGGTTAGTAATTTTGTTCCAATTATTGTGTAACTTTGGTAAGCCTTTATTTGCACATTTTAGCAAAGGGCTCCATAATTTGAGAATTTCAATTTTCAAAGACTTCAAGATTGCGGAGTATTATGAAAATAGAGGTACATGTACATATCAAATAATCTTGATTAAGAAGGTGCTTATCAATGCTGAATAAACAAATAAAATTGGCTGTCTGTTAAGCAATTTAAATATAATCTCGAAAAGTAAAAATTTAGTTAAAAAAAAGTAACCAAATATCTTCTGTTTTGTATTTTATCATGATAAATAAATATAATTTATCCAAAAAAGTGCAAGTATGCATATCTTTTCTCACAACAACAGTTTAAGTGTTTGTCAAACAGGTTAAGCCTACTAGTCATCATAAGGAATGTTATAGAGATATAATAAATTGCTTTATTTCCAGACTCCTGACATTTTACATAGTGTTATCCGTGTATGAATACACACAGGGTACCAAATCCATGAGATTTGAATAGAAATAGGTCCCTTTGTCTGGTCCACTGCTACAATATGCCTTAAGCTATTGGTGTCAACTACAGATCATGGAAAACCGACTCTATAGCTTTGCAAAGGAAAGGACTGCAGAGAGCCTGGGGGGCGCAGGCGTAGAGGGGGACGAAGGATCGGACATTAGCGTGACAAAGTTGAGATAACCTTATCCTCATCTCACTAACAATGACACAGCACTACCATCAGCTTTCAAAGACCAATACACATCATCTAATTGTCCATTGTCTTAAAATTACTAGTTTCTGCTGAAAGCCAAGGACTTGACTTCGTTAGCGCCATTTTTTATGTCTAATTAGATAGCCTGATGTTCTAAACTGCTACCCTTGCTAAGTGGCTCAGATAAATTGGCAAAACAACATAAAAACATTCAGGAGATTTAGAAGGAAACACAAAAGAACAAAAACCCAGAAAAAGCTGTCTTGCATGAATCTGCACTTAAGGTGACACATTTAATGTAAAAACAAGGATTACACCAAGATACTTCTTCATGTATCAAGGTTTTTAAGAATGTATTTAAGTGAAATTTCACAAGGTACAAATATGCTTATTCAGTTAATATTTTAAAGATGTTAAGTGATATATTGTGTGAATCAATAAAAGAGATTGATGGCAATAAGACAAATAAAATATATATCCTGTTGTCGCCTTTGCGTTTCAAAAAATGTATTTGTGATGAAACATTCATATATAAAGTACATGAAGGCATACGTATAAGATATGCTACAGAGAGGAGACCACATTCAAGCCACTTTTAATTGTGCAAACATCCCATAAAAAGCTTACATGTGGACTTTGCCTGATGTGTTTATTTGAAAATGGTAGTAGCTTATGGCTGCCATTGCTTACTCAATGTAGAAGTCAGACTTCATGAGCAAATATTGCATGGGTTTGCACCCAGCGCATAAGGAAGCAAACACAAAAAGACAATCAATGCTGGAAGATGCTTCAGTAAGAAGAAAGCGTCTGCAGTTAGTTGCGTGTTTGCATTGAGCTTGCATGCCATGGCTGCACCACTTTACAAGTCAAGAGAGGGGAAAATGCCCTAGGGGATTGGCAGAGCAATACAGTCCATTTCTGGTGGGCGAATCCAGTTGGCTGTAAGCGGGTTGAAGAAACACCCAGAAGGCAATGAAGAGCAACAAGACGGGGAAACTGGGCTGTAAAAATGCTTTATTAACCAGAGGCCCTCGCCTTCCACCAATAATGTCAACCTTAATGTAGTAACACCTTTATTACTTGCTTAATAAACAGATGGCCATAGGCCCACAGGGAATCTTCACTTGTAGAGGACGTGTGGAGGATTTTGAATTTCCTTGATTTCATTTCCTTCATTTAGAGAATGTTTTTACAATCTCAATTTATGAATTGTAAATTCTACCAGTAACTCGAAATTCAAATGGGCAAAAAATGAAAACTCGCAAAAAATCCCATAATGACAGAATTAGGTTTTCAAGCAAATCTGCAGAAATGTAAACATCCCTACAACATCCTAACCAAACACACACTAGAAATGCAACCAACCTTGGGATTTTATATTACATTAATGAATGTAATGGTTATATGATATGTAGGAAAACCTTGGCTTACATTTCAGTATTTGGTAGTTGCTATACAGCACTTTAATATTTATTAATGAAAATTCCACACAATAGCTAGCTGGCAGGCTTAGTTTTTATCGAAATATGGCAATTTCAATATTCGAGAGTAGATATTACATTTCTAAAACTGAAAATTACAAAAAGAAATGATATGACACAAAATCCATCAACAACAAAAAAGGAGACATATTTTTTCTAGTTCATCTACAAACTACATGTTTGTATGATTTCAAAAGCCAGTAGGTTCACCGGCTAGTTAAATAACTATAACATTAGAATATTAAACATAGAATAGGAGCAATTCCTAACAAGGAAGTAATGTTGATATAGATTATATATTTCTTCTTTTATTATGCCACAATCAGTTCAACAGTTATATATGCTTAACTGATGATTGCATAACAAAGCGGAAATATAATAATTATACCAAACTAACTTCCTTGTTTGGAGTTTCTATTATTTTATATGTATGATTTAAGGTGTATTATTCTTAAACACAAACACAACTTCACAGCTTCAAAATTCTTTATAGACAAAGAACATTTTTTTCCGCATAGATCAGTGATATAATTTTAAAAAAAATATATATTTTAAACGAATTGCAAGCAATCGTACTAATCATTATATATCAAAACAAACACTTTACCTCCTCAACTTACACAGAGATCTTCAGTTTCTGAACTAGAATCTGTTCAGTCTCAGAAAATGTCATCCCCAAAAATCAAAAACTCTGTTGTACATGAGGAGTTCTGGAGTATCTTAATTGAGTCTGTGCTATTGCAGAAAACCAACAGAACATAGTCTTATTTTAGGAGCACCAATTTGTGAGTTTGACAAATTTAGGGAATTTATTACAGGGAGTCATGAACATAACATGAACGGTGATTGCATGCATGAACCTCTCTAAACACTGATCTATGCTATCCTTCAGAAAGACCTAAGACATAAGTATTAAGACAGGTAAGTATGCAGGTCAGAGGTCAGTCTAACTCGGCCTAAGGCTTGCCTCACGCTCAGCTGGGAGTTTATTAAAAATCTCAACAGATATAAATCCTTATTTAGGAGAGAGATAGGTGAAGTATCTCACCAACAAGAAATGTTCTAACACGTAAATAATCCAGTTTTATTCTAAAAGGTGTAATTTTAATTGTTTAGTAGAACTCCCCTTGCATGAATAGATATCACATTTTGTCTCCTTGAATAGATATCACATTTTGTCTCCTCTGGTCTACAGATAGTTCTTAAGCTCTCAACTTTTTTGTTGAATTTTTAGACTTCAAGATAAGGCATACCTAAATCAATTGATACATATGTAGATGAAAGTAATAGTTTTCCAACATGCCGGTTTGAAAATAGTTTTTATGCTTGAAAGAGGTCTAAAACCTTTATAACTAGATATACAGGAAATGTCAGTCTGCAAGGAACACTGCTGCGGGCAAGGACAACAAGGAACACTATGTGAAATACGATTTTGTACTGGTTTTGCTTTCTAGGATTGGAGGGCTCAGACTCTCACAATCTGATCACCTTCGCGTTACTACCGAGTAAAAATGACATTTTGCTTCAGGCTAGCCTTTTTGCTAGACACCAACTTTTAAATAGAACTTTTCCTCGGCAGACTGGTCTCCGGGTGTTAAAGGGCGATTAACTCCATTCCAAGTCACAGGTCACAACACTCGACCTCCTTCAAACCTAATACACAGCCAGTCACATGGCCTTTATAGCATCAATGTGTAGCCAATAAAATGAAAATCTTGAGGCACTTTTTTAAAGCTGAAAATAAAATGGTAGTCTTGCATGCGTTAAACGTTAATTTCCACAATTCATTTATCATTTAACACTGTTTATTAACTCAAATATTACAACAAACTGTTTAATTAATGAAGGCTTTGCAATCACAAGAAACAAGGTTTGAAAGTTTAACAGGTTACAATCTTTAATTAAATATTTTTATACACGAGACTCACTTTAAAGGTACTATACCACAGAATTTCGGCCACAAATCGACTGAAACAAATTAAACCGTGTTTTCTATATTTTTCTAGTATAGAAATATAGAAAACCCGGTTTAATTTGTTTGTCGATTTTGGCCGAAATTCTGCAGTATAGTACCTTCAAGAATTAAATAACATAATGAAACTTTCAAAATGTACTTTCGCTTTTCTCTTTATTTTCCTTTCTAATTGAACTACAGATTGATTACTTTATATTGATTTTTTTTTGCATGTCACACAGTCATTGAGTGGAGATTCGATCGACACATTATCAGAGAGAAGTAGAAGTAAAGTAATGAACAAAAATTGATTACACTTTGAAGGTCACGTGATCAAGGTTAAATGAAACAGCTGCCGTAAAACCAATACTTGTCTTGAAGAATACCGGAGATGAAAGGACACAGGAAAATGAGTTTAAGAAATTATCATTCCGTTGATAACCTATAAATGTCTCAAGGAAAACCTTTTCTGGCCGACCATTTTAGTGTAAAGTGACGTTTTCAAGAGGCAGCCTCTACTACAGGTATGACAAGTGGTTATAAGTGAGCGCAGATAAGCTGAGGCTCGGCAATATTCAATAGAATGCCAGCGATAATCAGAATCCACAAGAATCTCAGCTTAGAATTAATGATGTGATGTGATTTTATAGTTCATATTTGCTTGTGGCCAAGTCAGTAAAAAAGGCCACACCCTTGTAACTAAACAACACTCCAGACACAATATCCGGCAAAACTTACTCTTAGTTGAAATTCTGATCTACGTACAATCTTTGCAGACTATGGCCTAATCGCGTAATGACACAATAATAACACTGCAAAAATATTATGGAAACTTATTCACTATCTGGCAAATAAAGTTGTCTTTATGAACGGTCTGTTAGAAATTGTGCCAGACATTCTTCAATGATTATGTACATTTTGCAGCATCAAGAGCTGCATGTTCATTGATGGAATAAATGTATTTCTGATAAGCAAGAAAAATCAATTTGTCTGGGAGAAGTATCCACAATAAATTTGTTTGGATCTAAAATCAATCAATACTTTAACAAACATTCAAAACTGAAACCAAACTTTATATCAGAAAAGTAGATATGAAGCTTCGCTAACCAAAACCTTTAGGGTACAAATCTTACTTAAAGACAATGAATAAATCTGACAAAGTGTGTATAGGCAGACAGACAGAATAACAGACAGAGAGAGAAATAAGGCTATTTTTTCTTTATGGTCAATCCACAAAGAGGGCACCCTTTATTCCTAAATAGATTTAGACATACCAGAGTAATCCACCCGGACAAAATGGGTAACCTTTAAGCACTAACAGGTGCATATAACTGTAATAGACTTTTCAAAACTTTTGTAACATCTACTTAAGAATGATACTAAAATGCACTTTTCTGCAATAAATTTCTAAGATAAAAGTTTTGGAGATCTAAAATCTTAACATAAGAAATTCTAAGGATGTTTAAAGAGGTTATTAAAACTACTGTTGTCCCTGGACGCAGCAATGGAGAGCACTTCAGAAGCATTAATTCACAAGCTTGTTTATTGCCTAGGACTGAAACACTATCTCTCTGACCGGAACCTATTGTCTACTGTGGACCCTGTTAATCGACTACTTTTGCTCGGAACAGAATGCTCTACGTAAACACAACTAGCAATGCTATCTATGGTCGGACATCAAATAGGGTCTGAGCGCAAAAACCGATCAGCGCCAACCCATGATTGGTGCAAGTCCCTTGACGGCGTAGAGTAGCTATATCATTAGAGTGAGCACACGAGGGGTAATTTCTAGTAACCCAATCACCTCAGAACGAGTGATTAAACGTAAGCTTACTGACTATATCCAAGCCTGGTAATCATATTAGGCGGCAATTTGAACCAACTCTCCACGGGATTCAAACTAAAAAACTAAAATACTTTTCACCAGAAAAAAAAACATCATTGAAATCTAATTACATAAATTTGACCTCATCATTAAAGTCCTGCCAGGAGGTTTCTCAACATAATAAGTATTTTTTGGCAAATGGAGAGAAGAAATGTATGAAACATAAGATTAATCTGGTCATATGACTATAATGTGATGTAACATGATCTATTTCTATTAATAATTTAAAATATCCTCAATTATATTCATAATATTATGAGTTTGTTTCTTGTCAATTTGATGGAAGCGTTCAAGTTATTTTCTTGAAAACTAAATAATGTAAAAAATTTTATTGAATTAAACACTTCAAATTTATTTGTAAGAAGCTCACATTCTGAAATGGTGGTTAATTATGTTACCCTAAAATTTCGACCATGAAGTTAATACTTTGGAAGCTATTTTAAGGACTTTAAAATAATGTCTGGGAGTCAAACAACAGTTTTACAGTTAAAGGAGAATCTGGATTTTACAATACACTTTAATTTGTTTGTTTACATGCTATAATACTTCCACAACTTGCAAAAAGGTGAGCATTATGCATGGTCGAAATTATGGGTGATTTACAGTACTGGTTAAGCTTATTAAGTTATCTGGTTGGTTGTTGTGTAATATCATGTTTCACAATCACAATTGTTGATAAAGGGTTTGATGGGAAGACAGATTAAACCCCAACAAAATACCCAAGAAAGAAATATCCTTTTCCCTCCTTAGCCCAGCTTCTGTGACAGAAGAGCACCTGTGTTGTGAACTGAA
Organism: Katharina tunicata; assembly: GCA_032466195.1. Classification (NCBI taxonomy): domain Eukaryota; kingdom Metazoa; phylum Mollusca; class Polyplacophora; order Chitonida; family Mopaliidae; genus Katharina; species Katharina tunicata. Next base: position 39,782 of record JAVFBZ010006597.1, read on the forward strand.
AGGCAGTACAGTAGGGTTGTACCGCGACTACTGAGCCAAGGTACAGTCAACTGAGTCATGGTGCTACCCTGAAGAGCCTAAGCAGTTGGTCTATTGAGCACTGAGATGTCGTTATAACGGTTTTAACAGGTAGAGAAGAAAGGAACCTCTGAAAGAGATAAATGAGGTGGAAACTAACAAAAGGTAACAACCATACTCAGGTGTGTTTTACATCCCTATTATTAACACGCATAATATCAATCACACCTTGACGTGAAAGTAATTACCTATGAATATCTCACACAGGTAAACACTTACCGTAAAATCCCATACACTTTTCTTGCTGTAAAAAGGGAAAAATTATATATAAAAAAGAACCAGTTGGCCTTGAATTTGATATTTAATTATTGGCATTTAGATCCAAAGCAAATTTGAGCAAACCTGGATATTTTCATCAATAATCTAGCACACAAAAAAACATGTTAAATGGCAAATTTAGGATACACTAATGTGAAACCATACAAATATTCACCTTGTAAAATTAGACAAAACCGGACTTCTAAGTTTACGTGAAATTTTGAAAATAAATAATCCTGTTCTGATTATATGCAGAATCTGGTGAATTAACTTTGAAGTGAGTATTTTGTAGTTACTTAATTCATTGATTGATTTATTGATTGTAGTTTACGCTGTACTTAAGGTTATTTCAATCATATGATGGCGTGTCAGCCCAATAGGTGAAGGAAACCATCCATAGCGACGCCAACAACACAGATGACACCACAAAACATTTTGTTTGTTTGTTTGATTGGGGTTTTAGCCGTACTCAAGGTTATTCCCTTTTATGACGGAGTGCCAGCCTAATCAGTGAAGGAAACCACCGTAAACAGCGCTGGCAACATGCAAGACAGGACAAAACATTAACATAACATTAACAAAACAGAACACCCTGTGCCCCTTTATTGCTCAGAGAGCACCAGGGCACAGGAGGTTCCCACCCAACCCCAGGGCAAAGGAGGTTCCCACCCAACTGCCCAACAAGAGGTGGTATCATACTGTAAGTAGTTCAATATTCAGTCCAAATGCTCACGCTCTAACTAGCGTAAAAACAGTACGGTAGATTGCTTCATTACTGCTTCACAGAGGTGCATGTTATGTTAATCCCATAGTCTACAACAGTAATCTAGTTACATGTAGCATGAATCAGACAGTGTTAACAATGAGAGCCATGGACCCAGCTGTCCTAGAGCATTAACAAGCCACATACAATAGGGTTAGTTTGCTACCAACAATCACCAGTGACAGTTCTGTGTAGTAATACCAATATAAATTTATAGGTCTATTCTTAAGACTACCTGACTAGAACCTACATGTATGTGATACTTAGAAGAGGTAATGCCATACTTAAATAGATTTGTACCTTTCCTGGGGTTGAGAAGAATGCGAGCATTAATGTATTGACATGACAAATCATCTTTGTTGTTGTCGTAAGTACTGTTACCAAACAAAAAGTGCGCTGGAAAATGAATCGTCCAAACTCAGTTATTAACTGGTTTAAAATTAAACTGAGAAAAGAGTTGTAGCACTAAGCTGGGCCTATTCAAGCTGAAGTGAATAAAAGGCAGAAGAAAAAACCCATATAAAAATCGTAAAGTAGTGTAGCTACATGTACATGTATAAACATTCTCACAAACTGCACTTCAAAACTTTTAAGGTGCACAAAAATCTATACCTCAGAGTCTCAGATTTGACGGTAAGGAACAATATTTGATTCTCCTTTTTAGAATGGGGTAAAGCTTTACGGACTGAGCTAGGGCACAGCTCCATCTGACTCCTTTACAACATTGGATTAAATGCCTATGTGTTAATCTGGTTACAAGGTAAGTGCTAATCCCCTAATCTCCTGTTGTAAATTTTGTTAGAATGAATTTGGTAAGGTCAAAACATACAAGCTATGTCTGCCAGTTACACTGGCAACAAAGAAGATCCTATTTACCGGAAAAACACAAGAACATCATAAACAAATCAGCTTCATGATACATTAACAGGATAAAAAACAAACAAAAACACACCACAACAAATCTGCTCCCTAGTGCCCCTTAGCCCAGACAGCACCAGGGTTCAGGGAACTCCCACCCATGCAACCACCCTTTGGTAATAAAGTTAGAATGAATTAATTAACTTTTTAGGTTACCATGGAGACCAAGCTGTCTTGGTGTATACCAGCAACACAAAGAACTTTTGGCAGCAGAGAATGGATTCCAAAATGTTATTTGGACACGCATCAAAACATGTTCTAGGATTGAAATGTTAAACTGGACCTTTCTAAATTATTTTTTTGTGTAGAAGATTTTACTTTGTTTCCTCAGACCCAAATGCCTGGTATGGACATCCGACAGAAGTCTTTATCTGTTTAGTGAAATATGCCTTTCAATGACTTAAGACCATTTCAATAGGTTATAGCAAACTACATGGATAACAAAAACAGGATTTTCTATGCCTCCTAGGCAATCTAAGGGCACAATAGAAAGGGCAAGCCATTTACACAAAGAAATAAAAACCAATTCAATGGTTGAATTAACAGACGTGTTGGTTCAACTACAACAATAGTTTTAAATTTTCTAAATTCAATGGCCCAAGAAAGACCAGAAATCTTGTGGAAGTCACGTTCATCCCACTGCGAACAAAGGTTTAAAAGTGACAATATTCTGTGCATTGTCCATCTCTAACAATACGATGTTCCCATCTTGCAAACTAAAATCTAATTAAGAAGAGAAACTGGGCACAATCTTCTAAACGAGCTGTGTTGAGGTTGTGGTTATCAAGATATTCTACTCCTTGCAGTTTCACACTGGACTCTGACACTTCAAGGCAGGATATAAATGGACAGCTTTTAGCTGCGTGTAATTGGCCACTGTTTTTAGCTTTGTCACGAGCAAAGGCATGTTGTGACGCCCTTTTAAGAGACATTCTGTGACAAACCGCCCGTAGTCGAGCGTTCTTTATCCCTGAGATTAGGCCCCTCTGTGTCCCGGAGGCCGAATTCAGACTCACTTTGTAAACCTCCATTGTTACCGTCCTTCAGCTCAGAAGAAAGTGTTATAGTGTCTTAAATCAGCACAGACTGCTATTTACAAAACTAAATTGCTCAAATCGAGTCTGATTTATTCAAGGCACTCAGTACTTGAATTGGAGTCAAGCCTAGAACCGTCTCAAAGTGCAACAAAAAAGAGCAGTTTCCCTAACAGGTTCTGCATTCATGAGCTAGAAAAGCCGAGACACAGAAAAAGAGACCAAGTATTCTATTTCTTAGCAGCAGACTTTTTCATGTATTTTTTTTCCTCCTCCTTTATTGTACTTACAGAAGTTTTTTCAGCTAAATCCTCAAGGGTAAAATTCTAAATTCACATTTTCCATATCTTTAGGCCTATCATTGATATTTACACAACAGCAACAGCAAAGAAAAAGGTAAAAGTACAGGTATCTCTAAATGATTGCCTTCCTTTTAAATATATTTTTCTCAAATATTTTCTGTAAATAATTAAAATCATGTTTGTTTTTATATTTTTAATATTTTATAGAATATTAGTTCGATAGCTACTTATTAACTTATATGTAGCTGTAAGAAAACGTGCAAAAACAAAAGCAATTCTACATACTGGTGTGGGATTGACCGGTGTATGCTGTGGCGGAAGACTATCTAAGACATTGACTTAGATTTCAATCTGAACAGGTAGTTTAAAGGAAATATGTCTGGTATCCCTTACGTGTTATATTGTGTTAGTTAATTTATTGGAATTTACTGTGAAGGTTAAACTCAATTTTTTTAGTTGATTTCTGGATATTTTTTTTTTCTCGCTGCTAACATTTTCTCTGAAGCCATACGGTAACAACATAAGAAACCCTACATAAATCTGAAGGTATTCCGTTAACTGTTTTGAATTTAGTATAATCTGGTGAGAAAAAAAATTTCAATCTCCCACACAATAGAATTTCTTCTGTAACATGGTTACTTTATCAGTGAAATTTTTTTTTCTAAATATCCACTGGCAAAAGTAGAAAAGAAATCTGATAAAAGTGTTTTGGACATGACAAAATAGATTATCTTCCACCTAGTGACTAAATATTTCTTCATTATTGTTAGAATAAAAAAACTTCTAACAAAATAAAGAAGCCAAGAAGTTCCAACATACACAAAAAAGATTATGCTACCCAAAGGGAATTGAAATAAAATTTATAAAATTCTGATGAAATCCCACATGAAACGAAAATGATTTACAAAGAAAAAAATATATGTTCATGTCAAAGTTTGGTTATCTCTAACATGGTGTCATCCAGCTAACCTTAAGGCATGTCCCTAGACTACTAGGCCTGATTTCATTCCGGAATAGCCTAGTTCAAGAATCCATTTTAATTAATATTTAATTTAAAAAGTGGTAAAAGAAATTTTATCCCAAGAGACTGACACATCTCTTGATTTATTAAATTCTTGATTATTCATCACTGTTTTGTAGTTAAAAACATAAGATAAAATAACAACAGATTTTAATCTATTCGAAAGCAGAAATGCATTCTGAAATTTAATGCCGTAATTATGTTTACATTTTTTTAAAACTTTGTGGCATGCCAAATGAGAAGCATTAAAGTACATCGCTGAATGGACGACAACCTGGTACCAATGTATCTGAAAAGTTTCGTTCAATTTACATGCATTTGGGTGACTAAAAAACCAATCTGTAATAAAGTTACCAATGGGAAATAAATCGCAGATGAAAAGTTTGTTTGTACTTACCAATTGATACAGCCAGTAGAGAGGTGAGTAAAAAGACTGTTGTCATTAGAGAACTATGATTGGTGAAAACCAGCACTCGTATTCCACTTCGACCCCACATTGTGGCCGTCAGCCGTCTGTCAAGAGAAAACAGAAATACCGATGATAAGAACGGCTCGATCATGTGACTTGCTGTAGAGGTATGAGAGAATATTGGACAGAAATTACGATGGGACAATCACCCCCCTTTCTTCACCGTCCCATGTCTCTGGGTTTTAGTATCATGATAGGAGGGCCTCCCCCTTGCATAAACCCTCCAATATCTCTGAGGCTAACAATGTCTGTGATATTATTATTGAACGGTGTTTTGGGCATGGGTGACAAACTGAATACCGATTCAAGATGAAGAGGGGGAGGGATGGATATGTGACATGAGGCGGGACAATTTATCAGTAGGATTTCCTTGCCCAGAAATCTCTATGGATTGTCTTCACCGGGCGAGAAGTGCTTAGCGGACACAGAGAAATTACCAGCGATAGAAACAAAAAGTGACGAGGGGGTATTTGAATGGAATTGACAAGCTTCAGCGTCCGTTGCATAGTGTATGAGGCTGGGATGTTTCAGATCCTTCATACGGCTCAGTATTACATCGCATAGGCTCAGAGTTTGGTGGTAATGCGCTTTGTTCCTCTCCTCCTTTATGGTAATTCTGTTTGGGCTGGGAGAGGGTGAGAGCTGAGGCAGACCTGTCACAGGGGCATCCATGACTCACCCTACCCAATACAAACACCCCTCCCTAAAGCATTATACTCCTGTGCCCCTCGCCACTTATTATGGCCTGCTGATATGACACTAACAACCAACATGGAAAAACAAGAACTTCTGCTGTTTCCACAAAAGTAAATTTATAAAAAGAGGGGAACATTTGTAACTGAAGTAAAGATTAGATTTGCTGTAAATATGGGCATATGAAATCTTAAGCCAATCTGATTAATAACAACAGCAGAAAAAATAATACATGTATGTTGCAAAAACAAAATGTCTTCTAATGATATTAAAAAGGGGCCGTGCTCTTCAAATGAAATTGGGATAAACTGCAAAAATATTGTCTTCAATGTTTCCTGTTTATATAAAATCAAAAGCGCTCAGTTTATAAACGAACAAAAATTTCTAACTAAAACTAAAAACATTTACTACCATATCCAATATACACACCATATTACACACACTCTGCCATGAACAGTGAATCAAAGTGTATGCAATGTCACCGTAGTTAGAAATCTAACGAAGAGAGCTCAGTTCATGAAGACTCAGAGTGACAAAGCCACATAAAAATCCAGCTAAGATAAACGAGGTATTTCTCCCAGGAGAACAATGACTGATTAACATCGAAAACGTCACCGCAATTCCCTGTACGATTTCCTCCATTTTGTCAAACACGACACGGGAATTTAATTCACACTAGTCTCCATCAGTTAACATTAGGGAGTTTAGCAGAAGGCCTTTTTTGCACCTCGTAAAATACCGCTACCCAGAAATAAATACCGAGACAGAGCCCAAATCTAAAGTTATGATGTAAGGCTACAACTTCATTTATAAAATCACAAACCATTTCACATTAAAGAATTTAAAAGCAGATCAACCAACACACAATAGAAATTCATTAGACTAGTCCATCAAATTTAAACTCAAATCAAATAGTGAAAATAGATTTTATTTTTTCCTCATTGCTAAAGAAACTGAAGGAAAAAAACCCACATTATTTTTAAAAAAATAAAATAAAAATAAAACATAATTTTTTTAACATTCTGACTTTATACTCAAGAATTAAATTTTCAATTTTTTATTGCATAAACGTAGTCTGTTCTAGAAGAGATATGGAACGCTAAATATGATAGATACTCCATCAAATGACCTTTGACCTTGAGATTCTCATAATACGGGAGATATTTTCAGAATGTTGACCAGTTCATCATTAATCATAATCAAAGGATATAAAAACAGCTGATACAATGGATAATTCCATAATCTTATTGGCAAGAAGGATAGTGAATGTCTGGTGGTAAAGTCATAAGATAACTATTAGGATAGAACAATTTGTGTAAAAAATAATTAATTATACTTTTCATGTTTTAAGGAATACTTGAAAAGGAAGAAAATGAGCAATCAAGAATTAGTAAAAGTATAGAGTTCCCAGCTTATTTAATCTGTAGATTCTTTTTTATCAACCAAATTAACAAAATGTCTAATAACGACGAAATAGTGAACAGTATACCAATAGTTAATACAATTATTTATTTTTTTACCTTCTATAATAAACGCTCTTACATGTTCCATAGACAAAAAATATAGTTCAAAGAAAAACAAATGACCCAATGTGATTGATTTTGTGCCATTTAATTGCACAAATAATCATGGGATATTTGAGATTTTGTTATGTTTCTGAAAAAACTATTCTTTGCAATACCTTATACTTCCCTAAAACCACAAAAAAATAATTTAGTATCTTTTTTATGATTTATCAATTGTAAGATTACTTTATACATATGAAGTTTTCATAATGCGAAGGTTTTATTTTTGTTACAGCAGTAGTAGCTGTTATTATGTCATGCAACTTTATCACAATTTAAAGCTTATTAGTTTTTTATTATGAAATGACATTTGCTTAAAAATGCCAACAACAAATTAGTTGATTAAAAGGTATCACTATATCAAGAGCCATATAAATTAATTTCTATAAAGTCATTTTATATGTACTATTAAATTCGGCCTTAGCCTTATTCTTTACAAATGTTTAATAACTTTTACATCACAAAATAATATTAAGGAAAAAGAAATGACGCAACAGCTTAATTTAAACATTTTTACCAGCTCGGTAACACTAGACTGAATTAATATTACATAATTTTATGCAGTTTTATTAAGTCACACTGATATAAAAAGTGCTGAATGAGTGAATAAATTTGGAATAATACTTTTATTGTGTGATCACGACGGAAGCAATATTGAGTTGTCAACGCAGCATTACAATGAAACACTACAGCCGCTCGAGTTGAATACAGCAGACAATGCGTTGAGAGTTATTATGACCTCAAATCTGGCTGATCATGATATTATGTCACATTGACCTAGTTCTGCTAAGCGTACAATTATTACCGTCCCACGATGCAAAGCGTCAGAGAAATGAGAAAAGTGTCACCCTTCAGTGTTTATCACCTTTTCATCTTGCTCCTAGTCTTGCAGGAGGAATCAATCGGAAAGCTTTACATTCTGTATTCAAAGCCAGCGAATAATAACACCAGAGATGAACATCAATGGAGCGGCTTAACATCAGAGAGTAGCGAATCATCTCTTCATTACGGTAGACAAGCCATTTAGCGCGCCACACTTATATCTGTATACAGTATGAAACACCCAACCCTCATATAGCCGGAGAAAAATCAATAAAAAATCAATACATTATTCAAATTGATCAGGTTAATAATTAATAGATATCCCTAATAAATACAGCTGGTCAACAGTAATATATTGATCACAATGTTGATATAATGGAAAATGTTCAGCAATTTTATCCAGCGTAACAAAATCTAACATACTTTAATATACTGGGTACATATAAAAGGCTTTTATGAGATATCTGATTAGTTTGTAGAGTAAAACACACAACATCAATGCTGGAAACTGGGAGTATTATGCATAAATCGACCTGCCACAGAGATACGTCTGCCACTTACATGTACATAATTATACATGTATGTTTTTTTTTTTTCAAAGAATCGTGGTCGTTTTGATTGGGGTTTTATACCGACCGTACTTGCTATTAGATCAATCATAAGACGGTGTGCAAGTCATGCTGAAGGACACTGGTAACACACAAGACACCACAAGGCTTTTACAGGACACAACAACAACATTGGCTTCCTGGTGCCCCTTAGCTCAGAGAGCAACAGAGTATAGGAATCTGCTGTTCAACCACCCAATCGTACATACATGTACAGTACATGTTAATAGAGCAATTAGTGTTAAGGTAGTGGATGAGCTAATCATTTCCATTGGAAATACTCGCTGATTATTTGATTGGAGTTTCTTCGTAATTAGCTGGATAATATTTCACTCATACTTGAGTACAGACACTAAATAACCCTTCTTGACATCACTGATAACAATGACCGACCACTAGGACCTTATGATGCAGCATGACAAAAGTGATCGAATGTACAGTTCAAGGCATTTGAGTCTTTGGTTTAGAGAGCAGTAAGAAGATTGATTCATTGATTAACACCGAGTCTAAGGTTTATTTCACTTACATAATGACGGTGTACTTCATCACACACTAACACATCATTATTTTTTATGTTGGAAAAATAATGTTCCCCCACTGCTGAGCAAAGACAGCATTACCATGCTTGTGACATACTGTCCTTAGCCAAAGGGCGAGCAGTAAGTATATGTAAGGCGTCGAAATCTCCCACCAGTACTAGCTTAAATCATGTCCCATGTAGCAGTCAGTATTTTAAATATATGTTTTAATATATCAGTGACTTAATTACACACTGACAAGCTTTCACGAGCAAATTAAAACAGTTTAATTTATTTAAAGCCAATGTCTAATAAGGGTGATATCATTAATTCAGTGAGCTATATTTATGAGTTTCAAGATATTTATTTCATTTGTAATCCCTCTGTAATACGCTACAGGAGCAAGTCAATGTACCTTCACTAACGAGAAATTAATTCAGATTTTACCTGTCAAGATAATAGTGTAATGTAACAAAATATGAGCAGCGAGAGGCTTAATATGAGCTAGGTAATAAAAATTTGCATAGATAAAGCTCACACCTGTAATCAAGTACAACAGGTATGAATTTGCCATAAATAATACATTAACTACTACGTTATCTAAAGACACAAAGCACCTGTACTATGCTCATAGTCATAGTTAACATAAATGCTAACCAATCTAGCTAAAATAGTAAATACCATTCTTGATGTTAAGGTTGTATCTCGATTGGGATTTTACACCTATTAAACTTAAGGTTATTTCACTCATATGATGGCATGCCAGCCCAATGTGAGAAGGAAACGATCATTAACTACAATGGCACACTAGCGGAACAAAGACAGGATGCAACAACAAATCAGCTTCCTCTTTTTTAGAAAAATCAGGGGGGGCTCATTACATATTAATATAGACCTGAGAACTTAGCGGATATTTATTATTATTAGCTGCAGTCTTTTTTATAAACATCTTACTTAGTAAAAAAAAACTTTACCCCTCAGAATTGGTTTGTGATTGATTCATTGAGTTATCGCTTGTTTATTTTGCCAAATCATAATCATTTCAAAACAACATTCTTAGATAATTAAAAACTAGATAAATCTATCTCAAGGTGTCCTCATTTGTTTGTTGTAATTTTTTTGTATTTTTTTTATTATTATTTTTTTTTTTAAATAATTCTCGCCTAACTTGAAAATAGGATTTTACCTAGTAGTAGTCATCGATCTTTTTAGTAAATTAAGATCATCTATCTATCTATCTATATTCATAACTCTATATCCACGCAATGTCCTATCAGATTTGCCAAAACCAACTTCAGTGGGAAGACAACATTAGGATAATAAAGGAAATGCTATGCCACACAGGGACAAACACACAGGATCACAAAAAGAAAAATTAAATTATTTTTAACAGACAGTGGTTCTTCTTTAACCGGTAAAATAACTATTCACCATCATTTGTTTAATTAAGTTTCTAACATATATATATTATACACCACTAAATTATGTTATGGATCCTTTGTCATCAATCAATCACTCAATCCTATTTATTAAATTTTTATATTTTCATTTGTCATGACTGGGCTCTCTTTATTCATTATAAAGATTATAATTAGGATTAAAAAACTGAGTGGTGTTATACGTCGTACTTAAGGTTACTTCACTTATATGAGGGTGTGCCAGCCTAATGTGTGAAGGAAACCACCCTCAACAGCACTTGCTACAGACCAGGACGCCGAGGGAACAACCACATGACTCAAAACAGGATGACACAACAAATTGGCTTCCTGATGCCCCTTAGCTCAGAGAGCACCAGGGCACAAGAAGTCTAAGATATTTGATGTGAACTATTAAAGTAAGCCTGTTAATACGAAACTATAAGCTATTATTCACTATACATTATCATTTACATACCTTACAGGGAATTGATATTTTTGTCAGTTTTACACCAAACATAAGAACATCTTTAATCATTATCATAAAACGGCACTCTATATTTTCTGTACGGATTTATACCAAAGTTTCTCTGCGTTCCTTTTAGACAGGTATGCAGTGACAAGATTAGTACATCGCAACACTCCTACATTTCTAAAAATCTTTATGTAATGAATGAATATTTGGGTTTGTCGTAAGTACTATGTATTTAGCTATATTATCTATCTCATAAAGTTAACTTAATGCTTCAGAGCTATTAAATGATGGTAACATAATAACTCCTATTTTATTTCTACTCATAATCGTTGTCTATAAACTTGCTAATGGGTTATCATATAGTCATTTCATACTCATCTATAGAAAAGGGTTCTCTATCTGCTAGAAGAGGACATAAGGCTTTACAGATATGTAGTCATTATTTCGTCACAGCTCTTGCTACATTTCCAATCATTATTATTATATAATAATTACATAATTGATAATCTTATATTCACTATATAGTTAGTAATAGAAACGGATGCTCTGTTTTCTTAAAGAGGACATAAGGCTTTAAAGATATGAAGTCATTATTTATACGTCATACCCATTGTTACATCTTTGATCACTGTTATTATATAATAATTACATAATTGATAATCTTATATTCACTATATAGTTAGTAATAGAAACGGATTGTCTGTTTTCTTAAAGAGGACATAAGGCTTTACAGATATGAAGTCATTATTTATACGTCATACCCATTGTTACATCTTTGATCACTGTTATTACATAATAAGTACATAATTGTTAATCTTATATTCACTATATAGTTAGCAATAGAAACGGATTCTCTGTTTCCTTAAAGAGGATGAAAGGTTTTACAGGTATGGAGTGATTGTTACATCACAGCTATTAACAGGTGATTAGCTGGTGAAATAGGACGCCAGGTATTAAGTGGATGGATAATGAAGAAGGTATCATGTTACCTATCGGTATGTTTCTCCTAAGGATCAGCCACGGTGTTATCCGGCCCATTCATGTGCGAGCTTAACAAAGACGGCAACCAGCGTAGGTATTCCAGTCTTACTAACATAGCCGTGGTAGACCAAATAATGTCATCGATCCATCGGTGAAGATTGTCAGTCGTATATCCCATATAATTGTGCAGCTGAGAATCCCCGGTTCAGAGTGCAGTGGATGCTAGATGATCACTCTAACATCCTAATGTCTAATATCACCAAATATTTTTTCCTCAGGTTTGTGGTGAGCCGGAATGCGCTGTGTATATTCCCAGCGTGCGGTAAAGCATCTCCGTAACAGCCGCCAGGAAAATTCAATAACTCCAGCTGATGACTATGCAGACAAGTGCGACGACATCCTAAGCTAGAAACGGTGTACAACTGAATTACAGAGAGTAGAAATTGCTACTTGATAGCTATTGGTAGGTCCCAGTCTAGATGATTCACAGTTAAACCAACAATCCAAATATCTGCTCACAACCCAAATTTCTAACTGACCACAACTGGTATCTTCACACCTCCACAATGTCCAACTAGTGTGTAGCTTACCGGAGGTGCTGGTCAACCCACAATCACATCTAATAAAAATGTGCTCTGTCACCGTGGCAACCAGTGGTTCCTCTTTGTTAGCTGATTGGAGTATTATTGACAGTAGAAATCAGTCGCCTTTACGTTACTCCACATCTCAATCTCCCTAAAAACCACCTCACCAGACAGTGGCGTGTCCGAGTGATGTACCTATCAAACACATACCATGGCAGCACTAGTTGAAATGTCCAGTCAACTGCAGTCTCAATTCATGCTGGTGGCTGTCCAATTGACTGAGGGCTATACGAGGCAGTTATTGCCCTGTCATACTACAGATCAGCCCTGGTCCACGTCTGTATTGACTACTGACAGCCTCCCTACTACAGTGCTCAATTGGACTGCGAAGCTCCTCAGCCGTGAAGGGTCTGCTAGCCTTCAGCGCCCTGTCATATCTCACTCATAGAGCAGCCTGTGCACACTTTAGTTCACAGAGCTTACAGAGTACAGTCAGTGGCAGAACACCAGTCTGTGCTGGCTTTTACCCTGTTAACCAGTATAATATAAGACTTAACAAGTTTAAACATAGAGTCAAATATTTGCAATATAGGCTTTATATTATATACGGCTACTATTAAATCTAGATATCCTGCCAATTTTATTTATTTATTTATTCCAAGGACCTTTGTTTGAATAAAAGAACATATGTTTTAAACCCGGTGTTGTTACAATATTTGAACAAAGGCTGAAAAACTAAGGACCTATTACAAGAGAAATTTCATATAGAATATTGGCCCAAGCTTTACTCAATGCATGAACAGCATCGTCCTTCCACAATGACTAAATAGCTTTAACAGAAAGAATTAAAAAGATGGCAGTATGATCACGCATGCACACATTATAATCATTAGGACAAAATAATTGGAACGCTTTCAAAGAAAGAAAAAGGGATAAAAAGTCAAGACAATATAAAAAATAAGAATAAAAACTTAACTGGAAAGACAACATAACCCTTTGTCATTTGACTGATGTAGCACCTACCTCAGTCTAATCAATTAGCCATTAATCACCAGCATAATTACTCCACTTTTTATTTATCTAACTTTAAAGGAGACAAAGTGTCAAGTGCTCATATGAAATGTCACTTCTCTATTTTATCATTTTGTGATTAATTTGACAGTTCACTTTTTATTTTTCACTTTTATTTTTCAGTTTAAAAACATGGACACCAATCACATCCTAGTTATTATATGTTTCAGCCACATTACCAAAATGTCACACACAAGACAAATGATTTGGGATGAAATTGTGTTTCATACAATTATATCCCCTAAAACTCGGCCCCTATAAGTGACAATTATTTTATTGTACAATAATTTGATTAATTTGGGCCTAAAAGATTAGTTTGAATTATTTGAACTTGACAATCCTTTAAAGCCCCTATATGAATAGTAATCCATTAAGTCTAAGGATATCTATTACAAAAAATGTTTCCAGACAGCAAGCTCAGATATCAATTTAACAAAATGCCATAGTTCAAGTACAAACCCCAAAATAAAAGTATGTGGGGTAACATGTTTTATCATGCAACAATTATGTGGGAGGAAGTGTCTACAATTTTTTTCTCCGATCCGTTTTTACATACATGTATATACACAGTGCAAATAAGGTAGCCATCGCGACATTGCATATAAAGCTAATATGTTAATCTGTAACTGGCCTTAAAGGTTTCTATACTAATGTCCAGTATATTAATAACAATTTCCCCCTAATGGCAGCTGATACAAATCTGATGCTGGTATGGAAACACAGTAAGGCTACACTGATAAACACAGCAAACATATCAGTCATGAAAATTATACTTATTCACCATCAATGTAAATTTCACCTAATGAAAAAGATTGAATTTTGAGAGACTTTTTTTTATTACGAAAAAGGATTCTACAATATACTCTAATAACAAATTTTTCTTTCTTTATAAAGAGAAGCTTAATTATTAATAATGATAAAAGTTATAGGTATTAGCACTGTCTAAACAAATGATAACAAAGTAATATAGCTCTTGATAGAAACACAGACAAATAAATCAGAACTTTTAGATAATTCAAAGAGATAGTACTGATACCACTATAACATGATCAGCATCTCGGGAACTCTATACTTACTCTTTGTTAGCCATCAGACAACAGAATAACACGATATTAGTCTTCAAACAGCTGCATTATTTTTTACGCAAAATTAAACCATAATTGCTACAAATCACAAAGTGTCTTTATTTTAATTAATTGTTCAGATAAGCTCGTGTTTAGTTTCACTTCAGTAGCTGGTCATGCTTGAATGAACCTTTAAAGAAAACTGCTAATAATAAAATATTTGTTAAGCTGAAGAAATCATTCTTTTCCTTAACACTATTAAAGTAAGGTGTGAATAAGAAATGTTTACAATAGGCTACTGCGAAAACAAAGAAAACTGCTAATAATAAAATATTTGTTAAGCTGAAAATATCATTCTTTTCCTTAACACCATTAAAGTAAGGTGTGAATAAGAAATGTTTACAATACTGCGAAAACAAAGAAAACTGCTAATAATAAAATATTTGTTTCGCTGAAAATATCATTCTTTTCCTTAACACTATTAAAGTAAGGTGTGAATAAGAAATCTGTACCTTTAATGTTGTTTTCATTGAATGCCGCACCAATTGTTGCATAGTGAGAAAATACTGGTAAATCGTAGTTAATGTAGATAATAATGTATACACTTAAAATAATAACTTTTCCAAGAATAAGTAAATGGAGAATTTCCAAATCAGCATTATGGAAAAACTAAAGTTTGATCGTCTTTCGTGTCTCCGATCAATAAGCTGAAATAAGCTGAAATACTTCTGAGCTTATTTACTTTTTCTTTGTTTGGGAGTGTTGTATGATATTAGTTTTGAGCATAAGGAAATTAGTCTAGCAAAGACATAGCCTACTTATTAGTAACATTGCATACCGTGTTTTCCAGCTACAGCCGATAGATTTTCTATCCAGGTAGACCTATCTAATGTTTACAGAGAATACACTGCACTAGTTTTGCCCACATCTGTGTTCAAATGTGCGGATTGCATGACTGTGTCAACTGAAACTCTTGTCTGAGTGCAAGATGAAATGATGGACATGCTTCTGCGTCTCACATATCAGACTTTATGTGAACTCAGACAGCTTTCAAACAATGTTACCTTTAACAATCTAACACATGATAACAATAGAGCACAGATTTCCGGCTCTTATGGTGTTTCATGTTAAAGCTTTCATTTCAGACCCCGCCCCACCCCCTTTATCCTTCCAATAATACATCACCTTTTACCCATCCTCCCAAATCTCCCCCCCCCCTAAAGAAAAAAACCCATAAACAACACACACACAACCGTCCTCCCTCTAAAGAAACAAACACACGAACAACACACACACAACCCTCCTCCCCCTAAAGAAACAAATGCACAAACAAGACACACACAACCGTCCTCCCCCTAAAGAAAAAACCTCAAACAACACACACACAACTGTCCTCCTTCTAAAGAAACAAACACACAAACAACAAACACACAACCGCCCTCCCTCTAAAGAAACAAACCCACAAACAACACACACACAATCGTCCTCACCCTAAAGAAACAAACCCACAAACAACACACACACAACCGTCTTCCCCTAAAGAAACAAACCCCAAAACAACACACACACAACCGTCCTCCCTCTAAAGAAACAAACCCATAAACAACACACACACAACCGTCCTCCACCTAAAGAAACAACCCCACAAACAACACAAACACAGCCATCCTCTCTCTAAAGAAACAAACCCACAAACAAGACACACACA